>JBBPBX010023751.1:0-18705 GCA_038048925.1 Garcialebias charrua | reverse complement strand
GCTGTCAGGGGCTTTATGCCCCTAGTAGGGTCACCCAAGGCAGACAGGTCCTAGGTGAGGGACGAGACAAAGCGCAGCCCACAAGACCCCTTATGATGAGTAATATAAATGGAAACAATGTTCCCTCGCCCGGACGCGGGTCACCGGGGCCCCACTCTGGAGCCAGGCCCGGAGGAGGGGCACGTTGGCGAGCGCCTGGTGGCCGGGCTTTCACCCATGGAGCTCGGCCGGGCACAGCCCGAAGAGGAGACGTGGGTCCCCCTTCCCATAGGCTCACCACCTGTGGGAGGGGCCAAAGGGGTCGGGTGCATTGTGGAATGGGTGGTGGCCGAGGACGGGGACCCTGGCGGTCTGATCCTCGGCTACAGAAGCTGGCCATTGGGACATGGAATGTCACCTCCACATCATTGCATTCAGTTTTTATTCACAATTTGTTTAGTGTCCCAACTTTTTTGGAATCCGGTTTGTAATTTCAGAGCTCTGAATTAAATTTATTTTTTCCTAAAAAGTCACAAATGCCTCATGATATTTGACATGTTTTAGACGACGTGACAGAAAGTGTCTGGATGCCGAGCAGGAAGTTACCTTCATGGCGTTGAGCAGCTCAGGATCCTTGAAGAGATCGCCAAGATCGGGCATGCCAGCAGCACCAGCTCCACCTGGGAAACCACCGGCACCTGCAGAAAAAACAAACTCGTGACCTGAAGGGGAACCACACAGCTGACCTGTCGGTCCGTCTGTCAATCAAACAAATGATGCTACCAAGTCCATGTTAGGACTTGTAACGATAGGAGGGGATGAAATAGAAAACAATTCGTCTTTGTGCTTCCTCCCTCCTACCTGGGAAGAATCCTGCTCCAGAGTGCCGTGCTTCCTCCTCCTGCTCCACACAAAGAAAGGAGCAAATCAGTAACTTGTTTCATGCATACGTCTTGATGAAAAGGTTATTCAACGTGTTAAAAACAGCTCACCCTCTGAGCCCGAGCGTGCTCCTCTCTAGCTTTCTTTATGCGCTCTTGTTTATCTTTGATCTCCTTCTCTTCCCTCTTGCGCTCATATTTGCGTCTGTGCTCCTGGATTTTATGAGCCTAAATAGAAACAAACAACAACTAAAACAAACTTCTTAGACTCCCTGTAATTTTCAATTACAGGTAGTCCCCGACTTACGAGCGAGTTCCGTTACAACGAAGCGCTCGTAACACGGAAATCTCGTAATTTGGAACGGCCGCCACGTGTCTCGTAAGTCCGGAATTTCGCTCGTAAGTTGGAACGGTTTTGCTAGCGCGACTACAAACACTCGTTTTTCATCGAAAAACTGCTTATGAGTGCATAAAAATGATCGGAAACGTGTGTCCACATGTTTAGCTAACGAACTGTGGTGAAAAAACACAGAAAAACTCAGTATTTTTTGCGTTTTTTCCAAAAATTCGCCAGCTCGTAAGTCCGGAACCTCGTAAGTTAGAGCGCTCGTAAGTCGGGGAATACCTGTAATCAGATTTGTAATGAGTCTTAATGTGACAGAATAAATCAGAACTGCTTCCACCCATCAGGAACAAAAAATAAAAAAACGACTTAAATACAGTACTGTTACAGATGCAAAATTTAAATGTACTATGTAATGTACAGTTAGTAATTTAAATGTACTATGCAATCTAAAAAAGCTAAGTCTGGTCCCCTGGACATTCAAAAAACAAAGCAAAACAAAAAACTTAAATAGGACCTATTCGGCCTAGACAGCCGAAACCAGCTGCTCACATGATCAAGGAGGACCATCAGCCTAACGATGGATCGTTAGCACCCTGATGGTTGTTTGCTATTCACAGAGGGCTGAGCGATACTAGCAATAACAGCATTGTAAGAGGGGGACAGTACTATGTACCGTACTATGCAGTGTTCTATGGATCTGGGTTTGGTACCTTCGGCAGGACCTCCTTTAGCAACGCGCTGGCATCCTCGTCGTAGTCCAGTTTACAGGCTGTAGCCAGATCCCTGGCAGCCTCTTCCCAGTGACCGAGCAGCCTGCAACACACACGCACACACACTACTTTTAGCTACTGTTCTGCTAATTTGGCTAGCCCAATGCTACCGCTCAGCTAATTTGGCTAGCCCTATGCTACTTTTAGCTACTGTTCTGCTAATATGTCTAGCATTATGCTACCTTTAGCTACTGTTCTGCTATTCTGATTAACATTATGCTACTTTTAGCTACTGTTCTACTATTTCAGCTAGCCATATGCTACTTTTAGCTACTGTTCTATGAATTTGGCTAGCCCTATGCTACTTTTAGCTACTGTTCTGCTAATTTGACTAGCCTTATGTTCCTTTTAGCTACTGTTCTGCTATTTTGACTATCCTTATACTCCTTTTAGCTACTGTTCTGCTATTTTGGCTAACCCTATGCTAGCTTTAGCTACTGTTCTGCTATTTTGGCTAACCCTATGCTAGTTTTAGCTACTGTTCTGCTATTTTGGCTAGCCCTATGCTACTTTTAGCTACTGTTCTGACAATTTGGCTAGACTTCTGCTACTTTTAGCTAGCCCTTTGGCTACTTTTGCTTACCATTTGCTTCTTTAAGCTAGTGTGTTCTGCTTTTTATCTTCAATACCTTAGTTTCAGCTTCTTCAGCTCTCAGTATTTGCACAGCGTTTTCACAAAATAAATTTCTAATTTTTAAAATGATTTTTGTTAGAAATTACTTCAAAAGTTTGGTTATACGTTATGTTGCATATTGTCAGTGTCAGTTTCATTTATTATTCAATTAAATTTGATTTATTTTGCCGTTTACAAGCTGTATAGAGAGTAACATTTCACAAAGCAATGAAAGTTTGTGTTGGAACAGAAAAAAAAACGCTGTTAATAATGTAGATCATCCTCGTGTAAATATATATATATATATTTTTTTACATTTAAAAACTGCAACTAGTCAAAATAATTTTTTTCATTTTTTTTCCATGCCATGTTTATATTGGACTTTTTATTTAATTATTTATTTAAATACACATGAATATTTCCCCTCATAAATTCCCATACTGCAATAAAAATATCAAACTGAGTTTCAAACCAGCAGCACCAGTCAGTTTGCGCCAAACCCATCTTTGGATGTCCTTTAAAATTTACGAAAACATAAAACATTCATACATTTAAATTATTATATTTATATACTAACATAACTTAATAGCGATATCTACTCAGTTTTTACTTTCTAGATATTTCCCTCCTTAAATTAAAATTTAAATCTGAATTTTATGTAAAAATTTGGTGAAACCCAGAACAAGAAAAAAACTAACATTGCTTGAAGGAAAGCAAACCGCTCCGAGGCTTGCACGCCAACCTTTCATACAAAGATTTCATATACTGTAATGTGTTTGCGCTCACACCAAGTGTTGGGGAGGACTCTCAGCTACTACCACACCAGATTTCAGCAGAAAATCTTTGTGAAGCTCAGTTAGACGTTTTGTTTTGGCTAAGGTCGATCAGCTGCAGCTGCCATCTTGAATTTGTAGGTGTATCCTTTGATTACGGTATGTTCTTAGAGTTTCATTGGTCTGCCCAGTGGTTCATGAGATATTTTGCTAAGAGACAAAGACACAGCTAATTACCGGTATGACTGCTCGTCTCTCATGTCAGGGAGTTTCAATACGGACATAAGTTGGCTCTCCACTAACTGTTGTTAGATGTTAACTGTATACAGTATTAGGAACAAATATTAAGAATAAAGTGAAGTTTTCTGTTTTCTTTAGATAAATTATAACCCAGATTTAATCTAATTGGTGCCTTTAATTTGATGACAGATGATTGTTTTGTTGTGCCACGTGTGTAAATGCTGAATTCAGGTCCAGACATCAGCCTCTCCGTTTCGTACCGGTGAGCTTTTCCCCTCCACTTGTAGGGCTGCGCAGAGTCGGGGTTGATGCTGATGGCTCTGTCACAGTCTCTGATGGCTGCGTTGGGCTTCTGCATCTTGATGAAGACACTAACACAAAGAGCACAGCGTCCTTCACTCAGAGCCAACACCAAGTACTGAGCAGCAGAGCGAACGACGCACGGCTTTCTCACCTGGCCCTCTTGGCGTAAAGGATGGCAACGCAGGGGTTCAGCTTGATGGCTTCAGTGAAAAGATCCAGAGCTTTCTGCAGGTCGCCTGGAGGAGAAAAGAAGCAAATAAGAGAGGAAAAGAAAAAGAAAACAAGATCTCTTTTTAATTCTGGATCTGGTCTGTGTGAGACCCACTAGGCTTGTCACTATAAACAATAAATCAATTAATCACATGATAAATGGAAATTATCGACCTCATTTTCATTTATCGGCTTTATCGTTTCTTTGCGTCTCTCTCTTTCTACTGAAGACACTGGATGACAAAAGGCTCAACTTCGGTGCCCTTTACTGACCCCTCCCTTTCCCTTTAAATTCTGTTTAAACGTCGAAAATCGCGTTTTTGGGTCGTTAAAAGCAGCTAAGCTGAGAAGCTAAGCTACGAGCTAAGCTAACAGGCTGACCTCAGGGAAAAAAACATCTTGTCAAAGCTCCAAAATTCACAGTTGAAACCCATGCATTTGTGTAAAAAGTTGTTTTTCTCTGAAAAAGATGCTGAGAACTTGTTCACTGATTTTTAAATTACCGGTAAAAACTTTGTGTGAAAAATGCTATGCTTAAGAACTCAAACCACAACAAACATCCGCCATTTTGAGAACCAAAAAAAAGAAAAAAGGAAGGAGAGACAGCCCATGTCATGTCAATGGGTCTCCCTCCCCTTTTTCTTAAAGAGACATGACGCTGCTCACTCCCTCACTATCCATCCTTCAGTTCAAATAGTCTTATACTGCTATCTGGTGGTCAAAAAAAGGTAGCACACTCAAAACAAATTAACCAACACTTCTTAAATTTGACCATAATTACTGTCAACTTTCAAACAACATTATCGTTTATCGCAATAATTTCTGAGACAATTAATCGCCCAGCAAAATTTGTTATCGTGACAGACCCACCTTCTCCAAGAGCATTGATGGCCTCGACCTTCTTCTCGCTAGCCTGATCCATCATCTCTTCTGTGATCTGAGGACAGTAATCATCCCACACATTCAAAGCAATGACACTTATTTTTGTTACAAGTTTATCTGTTAAGCCTTTAATCTTTGTACATATTGTACATACATAATCCTGTACATATTGCAGTTTTGACAATAAAGTTGACTTTGACCTTTTGACTTTGTGAATTTCACTCATGTAACAATAAAAAAATAAAAAAATAAAAATCTAACATTTCACCTCAGTGTTTTCAAATTCACCCATTTCCTGCGGTTCTTCCAGGTCCGGCTCGATCACTCCTTCATTGTCGATTTCTGGGAAACAAAAATTCATTTTCCCTTTTCATCTTTCACACAGCAAGTACCTAAGGTTTAGATCAGGTGTGTATCTACAGTTCACAAATGAACGCTCATGAGGGGGAACTGAGTCAAAGAGATGATCAGAGGCCACACAACAGACTTTTTACTTTAATTAAAAAACACATATACTACTCGAATACAAATAAACAAAACCTGAAATTAATAAACTGAACAGGATTCAAGTTGGATCAAACTGGACTGTATTAAAATGGACTGAACAGAATATTATATCCCCTCCCTGGGCTGCCACCTTACCGTGGTGGAGGGGTTTGAGTGTCCCAATGATCCTAGGAGCTATGCTGTCAGGGGCTTCATGCCCCTAGAAGGGTCACCCAAGGCAGACAGGTCCTAGGTGAGGGACCAGACAAAGTGCAGCCCAAAAACCCCTATGATGAGTACAATTAATGGACTAAGTTTTCCCTCGCCCGGACGCGGGTCACCGGGGCCCCACTCTGGAGCCAGGCCCGGAGGTGGGGCACGCTGGCGAGCGCCTGGTGGCCGGGCTTTTACCCATGGAGCCCGGCCGGGCACAGCCCGAAGAGGAGACGTGGGTCCCCCTTCCCATGGGCTCACCACCTGTGGGAGGGGCCAAAGGGGTCGGGTGCAATGTGAGATGGGTGGTGGCCGAGGGCGGGGACCCTGGCGGTCTGATCCTCGGCTACAGAAGCTGGCCATTGGGACATGGAATGTCACCTCTCTGGTGGGGAAGGAGCCTGAGCTAGTGTGTGAGGTTGAGAGGTTCCGACTAGAAATAGTCGGACTCACCTCAACGCATGGCTCTGGCTCTGGAACCAGTTTCCTTGAGAGGGGTTGGACACTCTTCCACTCTGGAGTTGCCCCTGGTGAGAGGCGCCGAGCAGGAGTGGGCATACTGGTTGCCCCCCATCTTGGTGCCTGTACGTTGGGGTTCACCCCGGTGAACGAGAGGGTAGCCTCCCTTCGCCTACGTGTGGGGGGACGGGCTCTGACTGTTGTTTGTGCCTATGCACCAAACGGCAGCTCAGACTACCCACCCTTTTTGGAGT
Organism: Garcialebias charrua; assembly: GCA_038048925.1. Taxonomy (NCBI): domain Eukaryota; kingdom Metazoa; phylum Chordata; class Actinopteri; order Cyprinodontiformes; family Rivulidae; genus Garcialebias; species Garcialebias charrua. The sequence goes on along the minus strand of JBBPBX010023751.1, from coordinate 12,296 downwards.
CCTTGGAGGGGGTATTGGAGAGTGCGCCTCCTGGGGACTCCCTTGTTCTACTGGGGGACTTCAACGCTCACGTGGGCAATGACAGTGAGACCTGGAGGGGTGTGGTTGGGAGGAACGGCCCCCCTGATCTGAACCAGAGTGGTGTTCTGTTATTGGACTTCTGTGCTCGTCATGGATTGTCCATAACGAACACCATGTTTAAGCATAAGGGTGTCCATATGTGCTCTTGGCACCAGGACACCCTAGGTCGCAGTTCGATGATCGACTTTGTTGTCGTCTCATCTGATCTGCGGCCGCATGTCTTGGACACTCGGGTGAGGAGAGGGGCGGAGCTGTCAACTGACCACTACCTGGTGGTGAGTTGGCTCCGATGGTGGGGGAGGATGCCGGTCAGACCTGGCAGACCCAAACGTATTGTGAGGGTCTGCTGGGAACGTCTGGCAGAGTCTCCCGTAAGACGGAGCTTTAACTCCCACCTCCGGGAGAGCTTTGAACACGTTCCAAGGGAGGCGGGGGACATGGAGTCCGAGTGGGCCGTGTTCCGCGCCTCTATTGTCGAGGCAGCTTATCGGAGCTGTGGCCGCAAGGTTGTTGGTGCCTGTCGTGGTGGCAACCCTCGAACCCGGTGGTGGACACCGGCAGTGAGGGATGCTGTCAGGCTGAAGAAGGAGTCCTATTGGGCCTTTTTGGCTTGTGGGACCCCGGAAGCAGCTGATAGGTACCGGCAGTCCAAGCGGCATGCGGCTCGGGTGGTTGCTGAGGCAAAAACTCGGGCGTGGGAGGAGTTCGGAGAGGCCATGGAGAATGACTTCCGTACGGCTTCGAGGCGATTCTGGTCCACCATCCGGCGTCTCAGGGGGGGAAAGAGGTACGCGACCAACACCATTTATGGTGGGGGTGGCGTGCTGCTGACCTCAACTCGGGATGTTGTGAGTCGGTGGGCGGAATACTTCGAAGACCTCCTCAATCCTACTGGCACGTCTTCCACTGAGGAAGCGGAGCCTGGGGACTTTGGGTCGGGTTCTCCGATCTCTGGTGCTGAGGTCGCCGAGGTGGTTAAAAAGCTCCGCGGTGGCAAGGCTCCGGGGGTGGATGAGATTCGCCCGGAGTTCCTTAGGGCTCTGGATGTTGTAGGGTTGTGTTGGCTTACGCGACTCTGCAATATCGCGTGGACATCGGGGGCAGTTCCCTTGGATTGGCAGACTGGGGTGGTGGTTCCCCTATTCAAAAAGGGGGACCGTAGGGTGTGTTCCAACTATAGGGGGATCACACTCTTAAGCCTCCCTGGTAAGGTCTATTCAGGGGTTCTGGAGAGGAGGGTCCGTCGGATAGTCGAACCTCGGATTCAGGAGGAGCAGTGTGGTTTTCGTCCTGGTCGTGGAACACTGGACCAGCTCTACACCCTCAGCAGGGTCCTGGAGGGTGCGTGGGAGTTTGCCCAACCAGTTTACATGTGCTTTGTGGACTTGGAGAAGGCATTCGACCGCGTCCCTCGGGGGGTTCTGTGGGGGGTACTCCGGGAGTATGGGGTACCAGGCCCTTTGATAAGGGCTGTTAGGTCCCTGTACGACCGGTGTCAGAGCTTGGTCCGCATTGCCGGCAGTAAGTCAGGCTCGTTTCCGGTGAGAGTTGGACTCCGCCAAGGTTGCCCTTTGTCACCGATTCTGTTCATAACTTTTATGGACAGAATTTCTAGGCGCAGCCAAGGTGTTGAGAGGATCCGTTTTGGTGACCTTAGAATCGCTTCTCTGTTTTTTGCAGATGATGTGGTCCTACTGGCTTCATCAGTTCGTGATTTACAACTTTCACTGGAGCGGTTTGCAGCCGAGTGTGATGCGGCCGGGATGAGGATCAGTTCCTCCAAATCCGAGGCCATGGTCTTGAGCCGGAAAAGGGTAGCATGCCCTCTCCGGGTCGGGGAGGAGGTCCTGCCCCAAGTGGAGGAGTTTAAGTATCTCGGGATCTTGTTCACGAATGAGGGAAAACTGGAGCGTGAGATCGATAGGCGGATAGGTGCAGCGTCCGCAGTGAAGCGGGCGCTGTACCGGTCTGTCGTGGTGAAGAGAGAGCTGAGTCAAAAGGCAAAGCTCTCAATTTACCGATCGATCTACGTTCCCACCCTCATCTATGGTCATGAGCTTTGGGTTATGACCGAAAGAACAAGATCTCGGATACAAGCGGCTGAAATGAGTTTTCTCCGCAGGGTGGCTGGACTCTCCCTTAGAGATAGGGTGAGAAGCTCAGTCATCCGGGAGGGACTCGGAGTAGAGCCGCTGCTTCTCCACATCGAGAGGAGCCAGTTGAGGTGGCTCGGGCATCTGGTTAGGATGCCTCCTGGACGCCTCCCTGGTGAGGTGTTCCGGGCATGTCCCACCGGGAGGAGACCCAGAGGAAGACCCAGGACGCGCTGGAGGGACTATGTTTCTCGGCTGGCCTGGGAACGCCTTGGGATTCCCCCAGAGGAGCTGCTCCAAGTGGCTGGGGAGAGGGAAGTCTGGGCCTCCCTACTTAGGCTGCTACCCCCGCGACCCGACCCCGGATAAGCGGAAGAAGATGGATGGATGGATGGATGGATGAACAGAATATTTTTTTCTTTTTAGTGCCCTGAAATATCTTCTGTTGTGAACATGTTTGGTGCACATGCTTCTAAATATATCTTACTTTGACTTTGTGAAGTTGAGCATACGATTATTTGCATTTTTTAAATTACAATTAAAAAAAAAACCTGTTGGTTACGTACTGCAACCCCAGATTCTATGAGTATAGGCGCAGCCCTTTAAAGCTGCAGTATGTAGCTTTTTTTATGAACATATTTCTTCACTCTGTCACTACCTCCTGACAGACTGATGTTAGCCAGGTAATCTCTGAAAAAAAATTAAAAAAAATATTGTCCCCTTGCTTCTCCAGGTGGTAAATAAGCATTTCTAAAAAGAAAAGGTGACCCGCCATTTTCCAGCCAATAAAAACAGAGTTTGTAACCAGCCAATAAAAACAGAGCTTGAATTTGAATCAGCCAATAAAAACAGAGCTTGAATTTGAAATTCAACAGACCACAAGGGGGCAGAGCCACATATGGCTCTGAGGGGGAGGGATCAGAATGCTTTGCCTGTTGAAAATATTTCTAACTGCTGCAGTTCTACAGAAACTGCATACTGAACCTTTAAGGCTAGTGGGTCTATCCCTTCGCGCGCAGCACTGCAAACTTTAGTCCACGCCCACCTGCTGTGTGGGCCCCACCCTGATCCGTATAATCTACGGTGAGACCGGACAATCGGCTCCCAAATAGCTTTTTTTCTTCAGCCATTTATGAACCAGTGAGGCCCAGAGCTTAAAGGGCTGCGCCTATACTCATAGAATCTGGGGTTACAGTCCGTAACCAACGTTCCATTTCGTATAGGCTTCGCCCTTTAAGGCTATCGCTAGTGGGTTAAAGGCGAAGCAGGATGTAGTCTATGCCTCACTGGGTCCATCCAGACACAAACATGAAGCATCTGCTCGCACAAACACATTTCATCACTCTGCCTTCTGTGTGCGTAATTACGCACTCCATGCGCAGCAACGCACCAGAAAAACGAGTGATCTCTGGTTAGAGAAAAGGCTGAGATAACAGACCTGCTGCTGTGAATAGGAACAATGGGGGTTACAAGCTGTAACAGTGGGACGATGAACAGAGCAGGTCAACACTTCCAGGATGAACAGATCAATAACATCAGCAGTCATGATTTGTGACTGATAATAAACATCTCACACTGCGTCTGCGTACAGGCAGGTGTGAGCCCAAAATGAAGGCTCCATGAAAAACAATCATTCTGTCAGAACCCTGAGAACAGAATGGGTCATGGAGAAAGTGGAAACATCACGTAAATAAAAACGAATAAATGAATATGGTGATTACCACGCAGCCGCCGTACAAATATCCTCCACTGTCATCCCTCCATGCAGAGCTGTAGAGGATGGAATCCCTCTGGTGGAGTGAGTTCTGAGATTCTCTGGAGGATCCAGTCCAAATGATCTATAAGCTTCAGAAATAGCTTCACACAGCCAGTGTGAGAGGCGCTGAGTGGACAGAGGACGTCCTGCGAAGCTGTCCCTGTAATGCACGAACAGACGCTGAGAGCGGCACAGTGCAGCCGTGCATGAAAGAGCACGCACGGGACAGAGGAGGTGAGACGTTGCTTCCTCCTCAGAGTTGTGAGGAGGAGGGTGAAAACCATCCAAAGTTATCACTCTCAATCTGAATAAACTTGTGATGCTTTTAGGAGTAAAAGCAGGTTAGAATGCAGCACGGCCGAGCTGCCGTCAGCCTGAATCCTAAGGGAACAACAGAGAGAGCAGATAAATCACTCACTCTCTTTACAGATGTCCGAGCCAACAGCAGGGCTGTTTTAAAAAACAGAAATTTAAGTGGAATCTCATCTAGAGGCTCAAAAGGAGCTCTAATCAGTGCGTGTAAAACCATTGTTAGATCCCACTGTGGAGCTAGTGGGCATGACACAGGTCTGTGTCTCCGTACAACTTTCTGAAAATGCTTCATCAGTGGGTGGTTAAAAACTGTTCTGTCACCGAAACCCTCATGACAGGAAGAAACAGCTGCAGCGTAAGTTTTAAGGTGAAAAGCTGTCCACTTCAATGTGTAAAGCACTGTGGTGGACACGGCTCGTCCGCCTTGGATCGTACGCACCACATCCTGTGGGAGGCCCAGCCTCTCTAAGCAGATCCGTTCAGCAGCCAAACCCAGATGTACTGACCTATTTCTGGGTAGCTCCTGATCGCTCCTCCCACCTGGAGGAGCGCATCCTCCCTCCACGGCAGTTTCCACGGCCGGCTCGACACCAGCTGTTGTAGGTTCGGGAACCACGGAACGCTTTTGCGCTCGGAAACCACGAGGATGACGGACAGCTCTTCTTTCCAGACTCGATCCAGTACCCGTGGGATGAGCGGAACCGGAAGGAACGTGTATAGGAGCTTTTTGGGCCACGGGCTGTGAGCGAAGGCATCCACCCGTAAAGGTGGATCGTCCCGTGGGCTCAGTGAGAACCACAGCCGACATTGGGCGTTCTCCCATGTGGCGAACAGGTCCACTGTTGCTCGGCCGAACCTGCTCCAGATCTGAGAGATCAGCTAGGGATAGAGGCTCCAGTCCCCGTGGTGAAGACTGCCCCTCGACATGATGTCCACTCCTCTGTTCAGGACGTCGGGGATGTACACTGCTCTGATGGAGAGCAGGTGTTTTTGTGCTCAGCACAGCAGCTGTCTCACAATGTGCAACAGCTGGGCTGAGCACACGCCCCCTTGACGGTTTATGTAAGCTGCTGCCACTCTGTTGTCTGTGTGGATCAGAACATGCTGATCCTGCAGCAGAGGAGCAAAATGCTGAGTCACTTTTAAGACTGTGAGAAGCTCGAGCGCATTTATGTGAGAAGATATGTGATCTGGCCACTGTACTTCCACCGCTTGCGACAGGCACGTCCCCCCCAGCCTGACAGGGACGTGTCTGTGAACACTGAGATGTGTGACGTAGGCCTGGTGATGGGAACTCCCTCTGACAGGGTGAAGGGGTTTCCCAGTGATTCAGAAAGGGGGGACAGGGATCATCCGTCTCTTCTGGCGCACTAGATCTACACACAGGCGGACAAACCAGCTCTGAAGACGTCTCATGTGAAGCAGGCCCAGTTTTACCACCACGTGAGCAGCTGACATTGTTCCAAGGAGCAGCATGACAGACAGAGCTATCACTACGCTGCGGGGTTGGACACGGCAAAGCTGAGCTGACAGAACGTCAGCTCTCGGCTGTGATAATCGGGCTCTCATCGAGGTTGAGTTTAGCTCCACTCCCAGATAAATAATCATCTGGGATGGGAGAACAGAACTTTTGTCCCAATTTATGGAAAAACCCAGGTTTAACAGATGTTTTGCTAAAACTCTGGTCTGTACAGCTGCTTCCTCTCTGGACCGAGCTAATAAAAGCAGATCGTCCGGATAAAAGATGATTCTCATTCCCGCCGTGCGTAATGGCTGCAGCAGGGCCGTCTCCACGCATTTGGAGAACGTGCGTGGGGCGAGGGAGTAACCGAACGACAGGCAGTTGTACTGATACAGGACCCCCTGGAAGGAGAAATACAGAAATTTTCTGTGTTTTGGGATGATGGGGATGTGAAAATATGCGTCCTTCAGGTTGATGGAGGTGAACCAGTTGTTCTGGTGAATGTTCTCCAGCAGCTGTTTGATTGTCAGCATGTGGAATTGTCTCTCAATTGATTTGTTGAACATGGATAGATCGAGAATGTGTCTCATCCCTCCCATTTTTTTCGGAACCAGGAAGTAGCGGGAGTAAAACCCAGTGTTTTCCTCTCCGTTTGGAACTCTGGAAATTACATTTTTCATCAGGAGTTCCTGAACTTCTGACTGAAGAGACAAGCTCTGTTCTAGAGATAACAGAACAGTCTCTATAATCCCTCTGAATGTTGGGGAGGTGAGCTGCAAACTGCAGCGTATAGCTCATGCTGATCAGCCGGTCCATCCACCTGTCCAGAGAACACACTCGCTGCCACTCTGAGTAGCGCTCGGAGAGTGGGCGTGCATGTTTTTGTTGTGTCATGGTTTTTATGGACGTCAACCAAGTTAGAGCCCCTGCCGCCACCACCCGCTTCGGAGATTCTCTGGGGGTGACCCAAGGGGGGCTCAGATAGAAAGGGCCGTCTATATGCCTCTGTGCTACGCTCAGGCTGCGGGCTCACTTCAGAACTGAGGTGAGCCGGCACGCACTGCGAGGAGAAGTGGGCGCCTTTTTGGATGAGACGCCGTTTCGACGGGGCTGCTGCTGCCGTGGAGAAACACGTTTACTCCCGTTGCGCGGTGAGTGGGCAGAAACAGCAGAAAATAAAACCGGCTCTGGCTGAAAGCGAGGGGTTTTTCCAGACTCGGTCTACTGAACAGCATCAGTTTAGCCGACATGGCAGAAGAGTGTTTTGTGAGATTTTTCGAGCTGCGGTGCCTCCTAAACAGCTGTTTAGAGGTGACCGGCTCATTCTGTGTGGGGAATGTGGTCGTTCTGTGTGGGGAATGTGTGAAGAGAGGCTGCTGTGAGATCAGCTGATCTGACAGGCAGGCTGTAATCAAATGAAACTTTGCTCTCCGACAGATGTTTTTGTTTTATTCCAAAACGCACATCAAAAACACATACATTCCCCCCAAGGAGTAATTTCTTGGGCTGCCTGGTCCAGGACGGCGCTTGCTGACTGTCTCTGGGGAAGTGTGGGGTCGCTGGTTGACACACCGGGGGGTGGCTGTTCCCTGTTTGAGGGGGCCGGCGGAGTAGCGGGAAGCTGCTGCAGCTGTGGAGTGCTTCTGCTGCTGTCGCTGGCCACGGCGGTCCCTCCAACGGCGAGGACTGTGGTGTCACCAGGTGGCGTACAGTCTCTGAGACCTCCTCGTTCCTTTTTTTTTTTCATTCAACCTTTATTTATACATATATTTATATGTTCCTCTGCGATTTTTCAAGGATGTTCTTGAAATTGGCCCCGAACAGCGCATCTGGGGTGATGGGGCCCTCCAGCAGGTCCCTCTGCAGCCTCTCGGGCATGGATGGAGAGAGGCGGAACCAGGTGGTCCTCTGCATTATTATATTTGAATTAGCACAAAGTAAAAGAATAAAAAAGTATCTTGTGATTTAATTTGTGTCTTGATTCAAATTAATAAAATAAATCAGTGTTCTGTCCTTGTTCTTGAAGATTCAAAGAAAAGTTTTTTTTTAATGTCCAGAGGACCAGACTTAGCTTTTTTTTGGATTTTTCTACCTGGATTATTGAGCATGCATCAGGGTTTCAATACAGTTTTCAGAGACCAGAGTCTGGTCCAGTACATCATCCAGGCGGTGATGCGGGACAGGCAGACCGCAGAGGTGGCACACAAGTTCAGAATGACGTCAGCAGCTTTGCAGAGGGAGCTCTTCGTCCCCTCCGGCAAGTCTGCTTCCTCCAGCCTCTTGGAGATGCTGAAGGCCAGCAGGGCGAGATTGTTGTTCGCCCCGGCCGCCTGGAACGAACACTGATGTGCTCGGTTGGAGAGCTTAGTGATCGTCTGGTCATGCTTCCCTGGAGGGACCGGTCGCTGGTCCATCCTGGAAGCCTTTTCCCCGAACGCCTCGGCAAGGCTTGGCTCCAAAGGAGGAACCAAGGGAAAACTCAGCTCGGTAAAACCCTCCAACTCTGGTGATGGGGGCGAAGGTGGAGACGGGAGCCTTCAGCTTGCCGGGCCCGGCTGCAGCCTCGTTCCAGTGTGACGTCACAGCTGGAAATCGAGGCCAAATGGGGTCAGGGTGACGAGCCGGGGTGGCACCAAACCTTCCCGCCAGATCATCCGATCGGGACGGAGGGAGGAGAGGGACGGAAAGTCCCCTCGTGTCCGCAGCCTCCTGGATTATGCCAGGCAGTTCCAAGAGGAGGGTGCCAACGGCTGGGAGCGAAGAGGTTGCCGACATAGGAAGACCCAAGGTGGCTGAGCATCCACTCGGCCGTCTTTCTTCCGTCACCACGCTCTACAGGAGGGAACGGGTAGCGGGGCTGCTGCCAGCATCGCCTTTGCCGGAGGAATCATCCGATTCGCTGTGCGGCTCGTTAAAAAAAGGCGACTGCGTCGTCCAGCGAATAACGCTCCGCCACAGAAAAATACTCCTCGGCATTAGCCTTGAACAAGGCTGCTCGTCTCTGCTTCTCCTCGGGTGGGAGGAGCTCACATTGACGGCAGGTGCTGGCGAGGTCAGCGTGGCGAGGACCCAAGCATCCTTCGCAGATGTTGTGCTGGTCAAAACTCATAATGTAGCCGGTCTGGCAAGAAGGGCACAGGCGGATGGTATGGACATCTTCTTCTTGTACAGTGCTGCTTACTGCTGAAGAAAAAATGGGAGCCGATTGTCCGGTCTCACCGTAATTTATACGGACCGGGGTGGGGCCCACACAGCAGGTGGGCGTGGACTAAAGTTTTCAGTGCTGCGCGCGAAGGGATAAACCCACTAACGATAGCCTTAAAGGGCAAAGCCTATACGAAATAGAACTAGAAAGTTCCTTGAGAAACTGACGGGGACTGCCACATGACGGCCATTTAAAACATTTTGATTTGACAGTACTATGTGTAGGGGTTCACTCTCAGCTACCCATAAACCAAATTTCTGCTCAATATACTGTAGTAACAAAAAAATCAATGAGCTATAGTTACTTTTTTCTTTTAAGCTATGGCGGCCATCTTGGATTTTAAATTTGTATTCAGTATGTGATGGGAAACGTTCTCAGCTATAACCACGCTAAATTTCAGCTCATGTGTAAAAATAGTCAAGTTCAAGCCATTTACATTTAGCTTTGTTCAAGGTTCTTTAATGTTATTCTCATCACGTGGTGAGGTGGAAAGTAGAAACAATATAGCTTATAAAAAAACAAACTGTATACAAGGATCTAAGCTATACGCTATTACATTATCAATATACAATATAATATGGTGAATTTGGTGGCCATCTTGAATGTTTTTATTGGAATTCAGTAAATAAAACAGTTTGATATCTCATTCAATCTACCATAAACCTGAAACACATTAAAAACCCGTCAGTAAAATTAGAAATAAAGAACTGTGGTGTTAACGGTTGCCATGGATACACAGTACCTATTTCACTCTCCTCGCTCTCAGACGCCACAGCAGGCTCGGGTTCAGGAGGCGAAGCTGCTGAAGGAGCAGGACCACATGGAGCAGGACCACAGGGACACCCGCCCTGATGGTCAGAATACACTCCGTTAAACAGCTGGATTATTTTCAGAGGGTCTGCTTCTATTCTTTAAAACACCATTTTAAAATATAGATTCCTAATCACCTGACATGAATCCTTTTTCTCTTCTTCAGGAGGAATTGTTGCACCCATACTGCAAGAGAAAATTAAAGACAACAGTTTAGAAGCAAAAACAAAATCATGGGTTTTAAGTATTTTACTCTGCTGAACACAAATGAAATAAGTTTACAGGTTTTTCCTGCTGTTTCAGAGGATGCATCACTTTCATCAACACTTATTTCCGTCTTGAACAGATGTACAATTAACAAATCAGCAGCATGAAAAGCAGAAAAACAGCTGAAACAATTAAGTGAATGAACAGCACAGTTTTAAATGGAAACAAAAACAAACACGGTGCGTTTAAAAACTGGTACAAAGAAAAAACACTTAAAAATCAAACAAATTACAGTAAACTCACAATGAAAATTAGTAGAGTTCCTGCACATTCTACATTTTACAACCATTAACTTTATTGTACAATTTTTTATGATCATCCAGCTCTTGTAAAGTTTTGCTAACTAACATCTTACCTGTTGTAGTTGGCTCTTTGACCTCAGTTTGGAGTATCGTTTTATTTCTGAAAAGAACTCAGGCCGGTCTGAGCAGGCCGAGACTAAAAACGTTCAGCTTCAATTGTAAACATTTCAGTCACCATAAATTTCCAATTACTGCATTATTTACACCAGTAGAAATTAGAGGTGTGTGTTTATACTGAAATTACAGTTTAATGCAAAACTGATGATGATGTAACATTATAGAATATAGATTTCACAAACTGATGATTTTTTTAAAGATTTGTTTTTATTATGGTAGTAATCACTTTGGTCTTTGTCCCGATCAAAGTAGCTGTTAGCTTGTTATTTTGAAATAAACTTTTACTGCCAATTGTTTTTTGTTTTAATCTAAGGTTACCATGTACGTACTTTTAGTTCAAATAGTATTTTTTTGCTAAATATCCGCTGTAGTTACAGTTACTGAGCTTGTACAGATTATAAATGAAAAATTAAGAGAGAAGTCATGTTTTTAGTTGCATAGCACCTCTTTAGTTTTTATTCAAGTGAACCATGTGATCTACAAAGAACCCAGGTGTAAACTGTTCAGTAACAATCTTTTCTCTGATTTACCTTTTTTTAATACAGAATCTGAACTGTCCATTACCATAATAAAGTAATTATATTTTTTAGATAAAAATCAACATGAAAGCACTAATTATTTAACTGCGTTGTAAAAAATAGTCAAAAGTTATATATTTTAGGAAGCATAAAATGCCAAAGACTATTATGGACAGACATCAAGGAGCTCAGCGTCCCTTGCCTGGACGTGGGTTACCGGGGCCCCACCCTGGAGCCAGGCCTGGGGGAGGGGCTTGTCGATGAGTGCCTGGTGACCTGGGGCCTCATGTACAAAGACTTGCGTGGACTTCTTACTGAAAAGTGACGTACGGTCAAATCCAGAAAACGGCGTACGCACAAAAAAATCCAGATGTATCAAACTGTGCGTACGCCGGAATCCACGCACATTGCTTTTGTACATCACAATCAACGTGGAATTGAGCGCACATGAGAGAGTGGCCGACTCCGCCTTTGACACGCCTCCATATAAATATGCAAATTCATTTAAATATGCCTTGCACCAGAGGAATGTCGTCTTGTCCCATCATGCATCACGTTTTTCAACTGCTAAAACAGCTAAAAATAACCAAAAAACAAGAATTGAAGCTGTGCAAGACTATTCAGTCTTTCTGTTTTTTTATATCTTTTGCAGGTTATTTTGTTATTTTTTTTTTGAAAATGTATTCATTTCATTTAAAAACATGACAATTATACATAAAATACAATAACAAAAAGTTAATTAAATAAAATGAAAGGTGGCAGAAGAAGAACTAGTCTTATGAAAACAGCCCCTTTTTACTCAATTCTAATGTAAATCAAATTATATATATATAAAATTTTATTTCAAAAAGAAAATAACAATCTAGCTAAATTAAAAACATAAAAACTCAAACATCTTAATCAAATCAGACAACAACTTAAGTAGATATATGTATTAACGATTCCCATATTCTTCCAAGAAACTCGTCTTTATCAGTCTCTTAAATGTACACAGTGATCTGGCATTCTTAACAGTATCTTCCAAACCATTCCACAATCCTATTCCCTGAATTATTGTGGATCGTTCCTTCAAACTAGTACTAAAATAAGGCTTCACAAACATCTCAATTCCTTTAAGAAAATATACACTCTCTCTTTTAACAAAATGTGTTTGAATATTGTCAGGCAACATGCCTTTATGTGCCTTATACATAAGCAACAAAATGTTATAATTAACCAAATCATAGAATAGTTATATTCTAATTGCGTCCATGTGGATGTAATAATTGTTAATCATGTGTGTTTGGTGTGAACAATAATGATTTTCACATCATGAACAGTTTCTCAGAATCACCTCTAGGTGTCGCCAATGGAACCAAAACCACAGAAACGTG
>JBBPBX010023750.1:0-31584 GCA_038048925.1 Garcialebias charrua | reverse complement strand
CAAGAGTCCGTGTTGCCAAAGCATGCACACCCAGAGCCAGAGATTTCAGCTGTGGTTTGATGCACCTGCATGGATAAAAGTTGAATCTTTTAAGATTTATTGTCACAAATCACTATAAACCAAACAAATACAGTAATGAACCAAAATAGTTCCGCCAAATTCCTTTTTCACCTCTTCAACTAAACTGGCTATTCTCTGCTTCAATTCAACCTCCAAAAAGAAAACCATTGGAGGTATTTCATTTAAAGTGAACAGCTCATGTGGCTTCAAGGGTGTTTAAACCACTCAACATACACTCGTGTTGACACGACAAAGAGTAATACCTTTGAATTCTTTAACTTCAGGTTTTATTTCTGCTTAGAAACAACGACCAGACAGCAGAGGCCATGTTGTATTGAAGATATTACGCCAACAGAGGCTGCTGTAACACCTGGTTTAATATGGTGTTTTCATCTATTGGTTCAAGGTTCATTTTTATCAAGGGACTATTTGTTTCACAGTGAGTAGACACAAAAAACATCAAAACAAGACATGAAGACACTAAAATACCAGAACAGAAATCATCACTGTTCACCGAGAAGCCTGATCGCTGCAGGGCTTGTATCTGTTGGACTGTATGCAGGCATTAAATGTGGATTCTTCATGTAACTTATGATTTGTTGCTGTTCTAAAGCTTGAAAAACATGACAATGCTGAATATGAGGCATATTTTGACAGACTGGGTTAAAACAAGAAATGTAATAAAGATGAATAACCTTCAACAAGATAAGAGGATTTTCATGAAAAGCAGTTCAGAAGTGTTTGTTCTGACATCAGCTTGCTGTTAACCAGTGGTGGAGAAAGTACTTAAACACTGTACTTGTATTAAAGTAAAAGTGCTTGCTGAATGTATTACCTAATGCAATGGTCTACAATACCATTAAGTGTGCGTACTGTATGTATATTTTCTGTAATACATTAATAGTGTTGAGCCATTTTAATTAACAATGCTGCAGAAAATACATGTTTTTATTGTGTTTCACACAGTTCACACTTGGACTTGTGATTCTGTGTGTCAGTATTTCAGGGATGACCTGCAGAGTTAAATGTCATTAAGCAAAATAAGAATGATTTTACCTTTGAAAGTTTTTATTTAACACAAAAGCAAAACAAATGTGTCATTTTAACTGCAGTAAAAACATTAAAGTCCATGACCCACCATGTTTTCAAATTGCATCACCATTAATATTTAGTAGTTAATTAAATAATGAAACCAGAGCGTTTATTTATATTGTAGAGAAATAACGCTAAATTTGTTATTTCATGTTTTTTAGCTGTTTTTAGTAGCAGCTCTGGGAAGATCTGCCCCTCTCCATATATGGGCATTGACGTCACTGAAGTTTCCGCCTTGAATACATGCGGAGTTATAACAAGCATGCATCAACATAGCTTCATTATTGCAGCGGTGTTAAAAAGTTTTAAAAAATAAATAAAAACAGAGCGCTGGTCCAGCTGTACCCACAACTGCACCAGGAAATATTTAGAGGTTGCGCATCTACGTAGGACACTATTAATTCGCTCGCGACAAATTCATTAATTTCCTCATGAAGTCGGCTCGGCTTTTTACCCCTTTCATAAGTCAAACCCACGCTATTCCCGCACAGACCAGTGCTACTGGTCCTGCCATTTAATCAATCAATCAATCAATCAAAACTTTATTTCAGACGCATATGGTCCATAGTAACAAAACAACAATCACCAAAAATAAAAAAATAAGAATAAAAAGAGAACATCAACAAGACACAGTAAAAATAGAATGTTCATCCAATGCCAAATAATTTAAGGCGCCAGTGATTCCACAGACTTGAACAGAACCTAAACGAACTCTGTACAGGGTTGGTTAGAGTATAGATGATGCTATTTGCAGAGTTTGTTAGCCTACACATACATCTGTACATAAGGTTACGAAGCACAGCTGCACACGTTGGTACATTGGCATTTGCAAACATCTGACTGGCACTACTCCATCGTGGCATCTTAAGCAGCATCCTCATGCCATCATTGTATGCCACCTGTAGTTTATGCATACTGCTCTTTCTGTAATGCCGCCACAGGTGTGCAGTGTACATTGGGGTACAATATGTTTTGAAGAGTGCAGTTTTTACAGACACTGAGCACATAGAGAACCTCCGAAGAAGCACATTAGCTTGTACATATTGCATACAACGCTGCCTGTAAATGTCCCTGTCATCAGACAGGTCAGCGGTTATGTAATGTCCCAAGTATTTCACCTCCTCACTGACTTGGAGGATGTTGCCAGACAGAGTGAAGTCAGGGAAAGATAATTTAGTGTCCTCTTTGCTCCTGATAATCATGATGATACTTTTTATTGCATTATATTTGATATCAAAGTCCAATCCATACTGAGAGCAAACCCTTAACAGTTGCTGCAGACCAGCACTATATGGACAGAATATAACAAGATCATCAGCATACATTAGGTGGTTGATGGTTCTATTGCCAACCCAACAGCCAGTCCTACATAATCCTCCTCGGGTCATTCATAAGACCACAGGTGAATGCGGGTAGGTCCCGCTCAAATAAACTTGTTCAGAAATGAAGCCGGAGCGCTGCTCCAAACGTGGCGTGGAACTGAGGTGTACAAGTTGTCGTGTCATTTTTAATATTTCCTCAGTAATAATTGAACAGCTGGCTGCAGTGATCAGCGTGCGCAGAAACACCACCACCTTCAATGCTCAGAGAGAGGAAGAAAAAAAAGTGAAAGTAACTTTTACAAGTAGTTGGTCGTGTCATTTTTAATATTTCCTCAGTAATAATTGAACAGCTGGCTGCTGTGATCAGCGCGCGCAGAGACAGCACCAACACTTCAGATGATCAGAGAGAGAGAGAGTGAAAAAAAAGGCAAAAGTAACTTTTACAAGTAGTCGGTCGTGTCAATTTTAATATTTCCTCAGTAATAATTGAACAGCTGGCTGCAGTGATCAGCGTGTGCAGAGACAGCACCAACACCTCCGTTGATCAGAGAGAGAGAGGGGAAAAAAAGGCGAAAGTAACTTTTACAAGTAGTCGGTCGTGTCATTTTTAATATTTCCTCAGTAATAATTGAACAGCTGGCTGCAATGATCAGCGCGCGCAGAGACACCACCAACACCTCCGATGATCAGAGAGAGAGAGGGGAAAAAAAAAGCTAAAGTAACTTTTACAAGTAGTCCGGTCATTTCATTTTTAATATTTCCTCAGTAATATGATGTCTCCCTGCAGCGCGTCTGTCCCACAATAAATACAGAGGACAGCTGATGTCTCTCCCTGCAGCACGCGCTGGAGGTGTGTGCGCACCGCACACACACATACACACACCTCCTCCACTCAGAGAGAGGAAAAAAAAAAGCGAAACGTCCTGTGGTCGCACACTCATGTCTATCATATTCTGAGCGCGGATCCGTGGCTCTCACTCTCATGAACCTCCATCGCGAACTCACTCCTCCTTCTGAGAGGAGCCTGTATTGATGTCACTCCAGACTTTGGCTATCTTCGGCCGGGTTTCCGGATGTTTCCGGGACTTCTTTTTTTTTTTTTTTTATACTCGCCTGGCCCAAATGCAAAAATGAAAATAGACATCATATTCTACTACAGTAATTGTCCAATATGGTGAATTGTTACTGTCACGGTGGGTGTTGTCCTTTAAGTAAAAGCTGGCTGCCTGAAAAAAAGGAGCATTAGACACACCTGACAAAGGAATATCTGATCATTTCAACTCCAGTTTGTCATCAACTCTAGTTAGAAAACTGTCTAGTCAACTGGTAATGGGTCAATGGTGAACAATATTTTAACTTCCTGACACCTTTTTCAAAACTTGGACCGGAGTGTTGAACCATTTGGAGACATCTCTTGTCTCCTAACATCCCATGAACGTTGGTTACGTATTGTAACCTTAGTTCCCTTATCAGTCAGTCACTCGGTACAACACTATTGCTATGGGAAATTGCGCCCCCGCACGATTACCTGAAGGAATGCATTCACGCCTTTTCGGCCGGGGCGTCAGCGTCACGTCAGAGACCCCGCCCTCTGGGTACTTAAGATGCGGATGCCCATCCTACTTTCTCTTATTGCCCTTCACCTCGCTTAAACCTGAACTTCTCTTCTCTTCGTGGGACTTCTCTGTTGTTCATCGCTCGACCAGAGGTGAGCTCGCTCCCTACGCTGAGCGTACATAGAATTTTTCCTGCGTACTGCTAGGCTGGCGAAAGCTAGTCCGGCACATTTTTCCTTAACCCCAAAGTTTTTTTCTTCTCTCTCTCTGCAGACTGCTTCGCTCGACGGTGCTAACTGCGTCACATCGCTACCCTGCTAAGTCGTAGCAGGCTAGCCAGCGAAAGCGACGTGACGGAGGAGACATCTAGAAAAATAATTTTGGAAAGACTTGCTTGTTTTTTCTCGGACATGGCTCCAGAGAAAGGAAAGCGAAAGCCAAGATTTCCGAAAAAGGCTAGCAGGACGGCGAGCCCAACCTCGCGCGCCTGCCCCAGCGGCTGCGGTTTTTCCCTCTCGGCAACGGACACCCATGAGGCCTGTCCTGTCTGCCTGGTGATGCTACACTCGAAAATGGCGCTGGATGCACCCGACTCATGCCCACACTGCAGCCAGATGCTGGAGGCGGTGAGGAGACACCGGGTGGACTTTGTGGCCAAAGCCATGGGCGCAGCTGTGGCGCCAACAGACCCGGACCTCACTAAGGCTCTCAGTGAGCATGGCTCGAGAGCATGGCTCTGGAGGACAGTACTCGAGTCTCATGGGGCGACAGCCCAGACGTGGCGGCTCCCATTGGGGACTCGACAGCCAACTTTGACACTCGAGGCATGATGGACGCGGATGACATCTCGCTAACAGCCTCAGGTGAATTTTCTGGTGACGAAGCCGACAACGAGTACGACGAGGGGGACCTCTCTCGTATCCCGGTGCCTGTGCTCCCAGAGACTGACTCTTCAATACTTGCTCTGTTCGACTTGTGCCGCAGAGCAGCGGACGCGCTACAGATCCCATGGCCCGAACCTCCACCCCGTCAACAAGTCACGAGGTTGGCAGGAAATTATTTTTATGCAAAACAGCAATCTACAATGAGGCACAGGATGTCCATCTTCTCAGATTTTCTCACAGAGCTGACTCGCACCTGGCCTAAGCCTAGGGCTCCTATGCTGCTCCTGCTCTCACAGTTCCTCGATGTGGCTGGAATGGAAGCAGCAGGAATAGCCAATGTGCCACAAATGGAGGACACGTTGGCTTCTCATTTGGCCCCCAGGTCATCTGGAACAAAACCGATTCTGCCTAGTAAAGCCGGTCGAGCCTCAGCTTCTCAGTTCGAGAAATGCTACAGGGTTCAGGGCCTCGTGGCACGCGCGATGAATGCGTCCGCAATGATGCAGGTGTATCTGGCTGAAAAACTACAGGAGCTCCAGGTAACGACAGACAAGCAGGCTGCCACCGATGTGCTAGAGGAAGCCCGCAGGGCAACAGACTTTGTGCTCCGCATGATGGGAACAACAGCTATTGCACAGGGCAGATGCATGGCGGAGATGGTCATCGCACAACGGCATCTGTGGATGACCCTAACAGACCTCCCGGAGGTACATCGGATTCCTTTTTTGCACCACTCGATAGAACCGACGGGACTGTTTGGAAAGGCTCTGGACCGGATTCAGACCAGGCTGGAACAGAGGCGCAAACAGGCTGAGGCCCTCTGGGAAGGCATGTCCAGGAGAGCTTTTGCCACCCCAGGGAGACAGCTGGGAACAGGTCCGTGCAGCCTCGGCACCGCTCAACCACACGTAACCCGTCGCAAAAGAGACTGGCGTACGAGGGAGAGCACCGGCAAAGACCCCCGCCAGGTCCGCCACAAGCCAGTCATGCCTGGAGTAGGAGCAGGTTCGTTCCCCGCCAGGTAGTCCAACACAGGACCTCCTCGGCAAATCGGGACACAAGACAGAAGTGTGCCTGATGAAACGGACCCTCTGCTTAGCTTTACAAGCTCGCCCGCCCACGTGGTACGGGGACTGAACCTTACATGTCCAGACTTTATTTGTAAAAAGGTACAAAAAGCTGGTGATTTGATGTATGCACTAAACATGGTTGTTCTGCTGTGAGTGACATAAAGTCAAAAATGTTGTTGTACAAAACACAAATAAAAACTCAAAAAACAGTTCCACTCTGTTTCTTGACTCAAAAAAACAAAACAAAAAAAACCTAGCAACATCAACAACACGGCTCCCTTCTAATACCGACCGCTATAAAGGGTGGAGGCCGTCACCCCCCTTCCCTCACGGCTCATGGGGTGATAGCTCAGACAATAAACCCCAGCAGGTGGTCTCAGGGCTGTCTGCAACAGACAGACCCAGAGGCGTCTGCAAGCAGGCACGCCAGCTCTCACGGGGCCAGGTGAGGGGATCACATGTTCCATCCCCACTCCGTCGGAACCCACAGGGCCGACAATAAACAAATTCAACAAACCTGCAACATATCCGCGTGCCCGGAGGGCGTGCTGACGGAACCTGGTAACTATGGCAATGTGCCGTTTTGGCCACCAGGCGTTGTTTAATGGATTTCAGCAATGAGTAACGGGGGGTCACGACAGAGGCCCACAGGACCGGACCAGACTCACATGCTGACAAAAGGAACAGTGATGAGCCTGCAGGGTTTGTAAACAAATGTTACAAAGCAGGAAATGCTTCAGGGCTGGATCAGATTCCTCTTCCCCATGCTCGAGGGGGTCTGGACTTAGTGTCATCAGCCAGACTTATGGGTGCTCAGCAGAAAAGGGTGTTTCGTGCAGTTTTACATCCTTACGTTAGAACTAACCTTTTATCTTGCACGGACAGCAGGCCATACTCAAGCAGTGAACTTGCAGCGTGTGACAGTGCTCGCTACACTGAATCAGCTCTGCCTTTAACACTGGCAAACCCAGAAAATTCACACTACTATTAGAACTACTGTGAGTTTGTCAAATGACAATTTTAAAGTATTCACCTCCCATTAGGTGTCTGGGCCACCAGGGGCTGGAGGTCTTTGTTTGTGGGTTTGAATAGTAAACATTCCTTCCTTCCTTCTCCAGCATATCACCTCCAGTAGGACAAAACAAAGGATCAATCCCCCACACTGAGAACCTTCATTAACATACTCCCCCCACATTCCAAAAGCATTGCTTCTTCAGTTGAGAGTTATCTTACACCAGAGCGAGACTTGTTGAGATATAGCTCTGTACTTTCAAAAATTTGCTGAAAGGAGCATATATATATATATATAGATATAGATATAGATATAGATAGATAGATAGATAGATATAGATAGATATAGATAGATATAGATAGATATAGATAGATAGATAGATAGATAGATATAGATATATAGATATATATAATAATATATATAATAATAGATAGATAGATATANGTATATATATATATACTGTATATATATATATATATATCTGTATATATATATATACTGTATATATATATATAAACACTTCCCACACTCTTACAATATTCTAAACTAAATGCTCTAAACGAGCACAGAATGTCATGATTTCAGCTCCCTTCCTTGTCTGCTCTCAGCCACCTGCAAGCGTTCTTGGCAACGCCCATTTCATAGCTCTGCACGGAGAACAACTGATCAACTG
This sequence comes from Garcialebias charrua, assembly GCA_038048925.1. NCBI lineage: Eukaryota > Metazoa > Chordata > Actinopteri > Cyprinodontiformes > Rivulidae > Garcialebias > Garcialebias charrua. The sequence goes on along the minus strand of JBBPBX010023750.1, from coordinate 23,915 downwards.
CAGCAGGAAGTTTATCCTGCAGTAAGGGCTGCACAAAGGTGCTGGAGGAAGCTTTTTCTGCAGCTCTGGGCTGCACAAATTTGCAGCAGATGCTAAATAATAATAATAATAATAATTAAACAAGAAATTCCATGCCAATCGTGTGACTCATCCACCAGTCAGCCAATTGTGTGTCATGTCCAATTTTATTTTGAAAAACCTCAACAGAGTGAGTTCCCCCGGCCGGGAATTGACTTTTGAAATGCAGCTGATTTGACCGTCAAAGTGCATTTATTAAGGAAAAGTTAGACTGAGACACAACTTTGCTATAATTTTGAGCAAACACATAATTGTTTTTAAGTGTTGGTCTTGTTAAAGTCCTCCCATCCTCCCATGCATCCTTCCGCGGCCACCATTTGGCAGCCAATCGATTTTTGGCACAACACCAGCCCAGATTCCCAGGTTGTCAGCAGTGATGAGTAACAAGCGCGTCGCGTCAGCGGTGACGCATAAAAGATGCGGCTAATACAGTGAAGCAACGTATCTATGGATTTTTCCATTTTATTAGACATATTTGGACTGATGCAACTTATAGGGCTGTGTGACAAGTATGGTGGAAAATATGGTACTTCTTGGACCTTTTCAATCCCACCGACTTGTCTTCGAGGAAGCTGAGTCAGAGGACTTCGGGGTTGGTCTGTCCATAACTGTGGCTGTGGTCCCTGACGTATAGTTAAAAAGCTCTTCGCTGGCAGGGCTACGGGCTCGTTTCAAACACAAAACTGGTATAACTCAGTCACATTTACAGATATTGAAATATTGTGTGGTTATATTTGAGAGTCCTCTCCATTACCTGCGTAGAGTACTAAAATATTAAATTTCTTTATTGTAAACTTTGGACTAGACAAAAGGCAAAATGCATTCTTTACATAATAATAATAATAATAATAATAATAATAATAATAATAATAATAATAATAATAATAATAATAATAATAATGTTATTAATTAACTTTACCTCTGCACACCACAATGGTATGTTCAGAATCACCTTCATCAAAGAGAGTCTTCCAACTATCTGAAATTTTACTGTCGTTTTTGACTCTATTTTGGGATGTCTGTGGTCTTCATGTGTTAATGCGAAATGTACGGTGGCCCCAAGGTGTAAATGAACAACATAAAAAATTTTAAAAAAAAGATTTATATTTGGAAAAACACAACAAAAACACAACATTTGAAAAAACGAAATTACATTTGAAAAAACGAAATTACATTTGAAAAAACAGAATTAGGTACATTTAGCCAAAGTGGAAGTAACCGGAATCACATTAGAAAAAAACAAATTACATTAAGCCAAACCGGAAGTGGCCGAAGCAGAAGTGACCCGAATCACATTAGAAAAAAACGAAATTGCATTTGGAAAAACACAACAAAAACACAACAACATTTGAAAAAACAAAATGTCATTCTGTTTTTTTCAAATGTAATTCTGTTTTTTTTTTCTCTAATGTAATTTCGTTTTTTCAAATGTTGTGTTTTTGTTGTTTTTCCAAATGTAATTCCATTTTTTTCTAATGTGATTTGGGCCACTTCCGCTTCGGCCACTTCCGGTGTGGCTTAATGTAATTTGGATTTTTCTAATGTGATGCCGGTACATCCGCTTTGGCTTAATGTAATTCCGTTTTTTCAAATGTCATTTCGTTTTGTCAAATGTAATTTCGTTTTTTCAAATGCTGTTGTGTTTTCGTTGCGTTTTTCCAAATGTAATTCTGTTTTTTCAAATGTTGTTCATTTACACCTTGGGGCCACCATAGAAATGCCTGAGGAAGCAAAACGTAGCAGCAAGACCCTTCGAAAGGATCATCATCAATGACAGACATAACATTGATTAGACAGTTTGACATGAAGGAGGCTAGGTGACCTGCAAGCAGCTTGAAGAGGGCGATATTAAGGTAAGAGAAGGTTAGAAAAATTAAAAAAGCATATTGAGAAGATGTACCTACTGAATGTGTGGAAAAGAAATAGCTAATGTATATTTCCTTCATGAACCAAAACTTCTTACTAAGAATAAGTTAATGTTGTCAGGCAGTTTTTATTGTTACCACACAGAAAGCTCCAATTACTTGACTACTAGCAGGGAGACGTGCATTCCTGTAACTGATACGAAGTCCTTATGTGTATGTGCACAAAAGCTGCTTGGTTACGTTCAGGAGGCCAAATACCTGGTTGGAAAAACAGCTGCTCCGGCCTAAAAGAAGCAAGGAGATACCGGTAATTAAAATTAGAAGCTCACAACTTTTTGGTCCAATCATGTGTTCTAGTACTCGCCTGTCTCCACAAGTAGAAAATTGGACTAGAAAAATGAGATCCTGAAAAAAAATGGCTGAAACAATCTTCCTCTGTTACGTGGTTGGGATTGGCCTTAGAAACAAGATGAGAAGCTCTGTCTTCTGGAGGGACCTCGGAGTCAGGAGGATCACTGCTCCTCCACAGTGAAAGGACACAGCTTGGTTAGTTTGGACATCTGAAAAGGAGGCTTCCTGGTCACGTTCTATTAGGAGGAGACCCTGCAGGTCCATATTTCACTGGAGGGAATACATAGTGTTGTGTTCAAGACCACCTAACTCAAGACCAAGAACAGAGTGTACCAAGACTGAGACAAGACCAAGACTTTTAGGGTCCGGGACCAAGTCGAGACCTAGACTGAGGGAGGGCGAGACCAAGACTTCAAATAAAATAAAAATATAAAATGTTATTATAAAATGTATTTTTTAAATAAAAAATACATACTGAAACTCTGTTTACTTTTGAATGAATATATCAGATTTATAGATTTTCAAAGCTACATAATAAAGAAATCAGACATTCATTGGCCTAACTTCATGTGTTTCAACAATAAAATTACACAGCTGTTAAAATGGAAGCAGTTTCATCACATGCCAAGTCTTAAAAAACTGCAGTGGCAAAACACTCCTCATAAGTCCAAACTCAACACCAAGGGTAACCATATAGCTGCACAGTGGTTTCAATAAAGTAGTAGACATACACCTAAAAAGTTACATACCGGTAAATGGAAATTAGTTTTAAGTAAGGTTTCATTGCATTTCAGAAACATGAGAGATTGCAACATACTGTGGCCTAAACGTGCACAATGTTGTCTTATTAAAATGCTTCCTCGACTGAAAACCCTTTCCACTGGTGCAGATGAGGCAGGGACTGACCTTACCTTCAATGCTAAATTGGGGAGTTGAGGAAATCTGGCATGTTATTTTGCCCAGAAGACGAGTGCATTGTCTGTATCAGAGTCACGAATGGCATCAAAGTATTTGCTTATCTGTGTTACAATACTTGAATCCTGGACTGAGCTGTGACAGCAACAGGACAGAAGGCGAGGGCATTTGGTTGGTGGCAAATCACTGGCTGGATCCACGTTCATGGCTTCTGAGCATGTGTCATCTTTACCGTCCATCATGTTCTCCACCTCATAGATCAATGTTTCTGAAAAACACAAACACAGTGACTGAGTTAGATTTAAAGGGATATGCACATATCAGAGTTGAATTAAACACGTTTAGGACCTTTTACTGTATATGGCCCTTTATTAAATGATCAGTCAAGTTATATTTTTGCTATTCAAATAAACATGGTTAATGTAAAATTAAATGCTGGTTATTTTATCCAGTACAGAGGTTAGTAATGAAACAAGTCTATAAATTGTTATTTATTTAGGTTACAAGGTGTTGCTGCACTAATCTAACCACTGGCCTACTTTCTTTAATAGTACTCGAAACACTTGGTACTTTGATCTCTCTCTACAGGTGAGTATGGTGGACTAGTATAAAGTGAGTAAGGATTATGTACAATAGGCATGTTATCAGGTTCAATAGGCTCAGAGTACATGCAGCACAATGGTGCAGTGGTTAGCACTGTTGCCTCACAGCAAGAAGGTCCAGGGTTCAATCCCCAGTTGGACCTGGGTCTTTCTGTGTGGAGTTTGCATGTTCTTCTTATGCATGCATGGGTTTTCTCCGGATACTCCGGTTTCCTCCCACAGACCAAATACATGCATGTTGGGCTGCCTTCAGGCCCAGACTTGCCTTGCTAAAGAGATCTGTGATCTCAATGGGATTTGCCTGGTTAAATAAAGGTTAATAAACAAATGATATAGTGTTCAAAATAATTTTCATGACAAAAGTTAACCGATGAAATTAAGATTATGAATTCCACTGTAAGACTAGCTAAGCCCCCAGTATACTCCCACATATGTCCGTCCACGGAGGTACACACGTTCGTCCCGAGTCCTCAATATCTGAGACCGAGACAAGACCGAGACCAAATACAGTTGAGTCCGAGTCCGAGATGAGACCGTCAAAAAGTGGTCTCGAGACCGGTCTTGAGTACCACACAACACTAAGAATACGTATTGAATCTGCCGTCTTGGGAATGCCTCAAGATCCAACTGGGAGAGCTGGAGTAAGAGAGGTTTGGGTTTATTTCCTAAACCTGCTACTTTTCTTTTCAATTTTGGATCAATGGTGAAAAATGACTGTGATTGGATTAGAGAAAATTGGATTCTAAAAAAAACAAATGCATTCTTGCAGCCTGATCAACGTATCTAAAATTTAGCTCAAATGTGATAATGTTTTATCCAAGATAACTATAAATTGATAGACAACTGAATCAATTTATTTTACAATCTCAACTATTTGCCAATAGCAAGAGTCTAAAGAAAATTGGGCTAAGCGTCTTTGCTCGAGAAATCTTGTTTTGTGCAGCTACAAAGTTGACATTGCTTTTCAATACAACACCTGCTGAAAATCTGTGAGTTGTCAAAAGTCGCATGTGATGCAACACTGAGTCATTTCCTCTTTACCGACTGTTAAATTTAAACATGATTATTGTCACTTAATGACCAATTTCAGCCGCACAAAAAGACTGGCCTGGATTTATTTTGGCAGAATTGATCTTTGTGGAGCACAAAGTACCAGTTATGTGCTTTTTCTTTTTTTACACATGATAGTAGGAACAACAGCTCAGTAGGATCAGAAGGCGAGAAATGTGTAGAAGGCTAAAATTCAGTCCTTACTTTTGTTCCGACACGCCAACTAGCATCTAAACTGAACTAAGACATCAACTGATGTGTGTCTTTGAGCCATAATGTGTAATTACTGTGGTTTTCTTTACACATTTTGCCTTGAAATGTATCACTGCACCAGGCAGCGTCCCACAGGTGATAAAATCCATATTTCAGAAGTTGCAGAGCTTCTGTAGACTTCTGCCTGCTGCTTTGAAGACCAAAAGGAGAAGGGGAAGCTGAAGAGGGTGGAGATATAGTTGAAAGAGGCAATGTTTGAAATGGAGGTCAAGGACAGCAGAGACAGAGATGGATTGGTGTCACGTCTAATGAATAGAGAAGGATTCCAAAGGCAGCTGATCATTGTAAGTCAATAGATGCACACGGTACTGATGGAGCATCGCTGCCAGATCCCATGCTGGAAGAAAACAACACTTCACATGATAGATGGTGCCAGACAGGGCTGAGAATGGGAAAATGACCGTTAAATACAATTCCTGACTTGCTTATCTGCAGTCTCCTTTCTTTCAGATATCATTTTGACACTTTGACTTTGAAATGCAGGTGGAGAGAACTTAAAGTGAAGGCTTTGACATTTTATGGTGGGGTTCTGTGGCAAGATTACGAGCAGTATCTTACCTAATGAAGACAACTCTTTGAAGGACACTAGTTTGTCAGTGTGTTGCCTTGTAAGAGCAGCTCAACCTCCAACTCTTTGTGGACAATTGAACATTTCCAATGCCTTGGATTCCTCTGAGATCTCAAAAAAGAAAATACTCACCGAAACACTTACCTGCCTGATCCATTCTCCATTGCTTTACCACGTCACTCCTCTGGACACCTGGATCCTTCTACCTTCTTCTAAGAAAACCGAGCCAAGTAAGAGTGCAAAATAAAACCTTTAATTCTCAAGACCTCCTTTAACTCACATTTCCTCCCCATTTAAAACTACTTCAGACCTACCTCCATACGATAAGCAGTATTCACTTGTACGTATAGCAAGTTACATTTTTAAACATTCTCCTTGTGTCAGTTCCAGGGTTCAGAACTTAAGAGTCTATTTTGTTATTATTCTGATAAAACTTGGGAGAACTTGAATTTATTTCTGACTTGCATGCCAAGCTAATGACAAAGAAAAGAAGATTGCTGCCGTCTTAAAACAACTCCAGTTTAAAATTTCATAGCTGTTCATGCAAACAATATTTTATAAACCTTTATATAACTCTCAGTTTCATGCAACACAGTTCTGTAATTCACTTTTAGTATTCTATGATTATTTCCAAGCTGCAGCTAGTTGTAGCACTTCCACTGAAGCTTGGGGAACTTCCTGCAAGAAATTACTATTTCTGCCAGAAGAACAGTTATAAGTGTAAAATCCTACCAACATTTTTAACCAAGATCATCTTATGTTAATTATAGAGTTGTAACCTTTTTGTCAAACATTGATGATAATGTTAGAAAAAAGTTTCAATAAAATCTGTTGCCGCAAATCGACTTTTGAAATATAGCTGATTTGACCGTCAAAGTGCATTTTTTAAGGATAAGTTAGACTGAGACACACCTTTACTATAATTTCAAGCGAACATATAACACAGACTAGAAATTCAGGGTTTTTGACAAAGCAAGTGAGTTTCAAGCAAAGCACAATGGCCATCTTGTTGAGTTACAGAAGAAAAACAGCATTGGTATGCTTTGATATCTGCTGTGATCTGGTCTCAACCTTTTATGGTTAATCAGGGTTTTTGACTCTGAGGATCAAAATAAAAACACATTTGTTTCTCCATGGAGGAGCACTGAGTTCATTTGTTAGTTTGAGCTTTATCTTTTCAAAATGCCACTTCAGATTCTGAACTCTTGCCAATGAGCATGTCTAAAGTTCCTCAAAGATTCATAATGTTCCTTGGCAAATGAACTTTTATAGCGTGACTGCAGGGAAGTTTTCTTTAGCCGGCTCTGACATGAGGTCATTTTTGCTGCTCTAACATCCAGAGTCTGCTAAATGTACTTGATATCCCATGAATTTCATGAAACTGTGAAACAATTAAATCTTCATCCACCTGAAGTAGAATTTTGTTTATCAGGCAGTGTAATGACATGACAGTGAACGTGTAGTGACGTGACCTGACGTGAAGTCTGGGTTGGAGCCTTCACCCAGTACATCTCTGATTGAAAGTACGAGTGACAAGTGTTGCTATGGCACAAGGGATAAGAACAGTATAAAAGCTGTGTGAAAATCTGTGAAGTTTTTTTTTTTTTTTTGGGATTTCAATGCTGTTCGGCAGTTCTACATTCTGCCCCTTTTCAATAAACCCCATTTTTTTGTTTTAACTAAGAGATTCAGTGCCATCTGGTTTTATAATCAAAGATCAAGTCTTTGCATGTTGTTTACCCACAACCATAGGTGCCAGAAGCATCTGTAATCTGGGGGGACACTAGTGTGTTTGTGTGTGTGTGTGTGTGCGCGTGTGCGCGTATGTGTGCATGTGCATCAGTGTGTAAGAAATTGTACCCTAGTTTACAAAAAAGCAACATTTCATCTAGATTTCCTTTCTTTAATTTTATTTAAAGCATGTTTCTCACCAAGTTTGTGTAAATTCATTTGTTTTAAAGTCATTTGAACTTTAAAGTGTCTGTGACATCATCTTTGAACTTTGCATAAAATGTCACAAGATATATATCTTGTATCATTCAACATGTTCGTTTTTGCAAACAAAATGATAAATTAATGAAAATTCGTTTCAAAGTGAGTTTAAAATTCACGCCGTGTTTCTTCACGGGAAATCCGTGTACTTCCGCATACGACGCCAGTGACGTACGAAGACGAATGTGAGCTGGAACGCCCCCAGTAAAATACAATGGCGGACAATCTAAAGTCCGACGAATTTATCAATTTAAGTGCAGCCTTGAAGTCCAGGTGCTGTCTAGGTCCAAATCGCCGAATCATGTGAGGTTCCGAGCTACAAATCCCCATCTGTGCCCTGATGAAGCCCGGACGGCTGTAAACGAGTCCCAAAATGCACTGCAGGTCCGCGGCTGTCCACTACTGCTCCCATCGTGCGGTTCAGCTGGAACAACAGCTGGGTCGTTGAGGTCATAGCCCAGATCAGAGAATCTTGTTGAGCAAGAAGTTTCGCCAGCGCGTTGATCGCCGCGGCAGTCTCCCTCAGCTTCCAGTAGCAGAAACCTCCGCCAATGCCAAAAAGCAGAGCAGCTGCCACCAATATTCCAATAATCCACAAATCTTCCACGTCTTCGACAGAAAGAACGGTCAGACACATTAACTTCCACTCGCCCCACGAGTCCATAATGTAGCCCACCGCATGCGTGTCGATGGGGCACGCTGGTTCTCCTGGTCCGGAGCGCTTCGTGGAAAAAATTTTATCGATAGAGGAAACAGCCCACGCAATTAAATCCATTTTCAAATTTGTTCGAGTGAGCACTGAAGAGTTACAAACGAGACAAAAATGCAAAAGCAGGGAGGAGGAAAACTTTAGGGAGGAGGGGAGCAGAAAGAGAGGCGACCTGCTTTGCCAAGTGCCGGAAGTAAAAAAAAAAAGATAGCCCACAGACATACCATAAAAATTTATAAAACCAATATTTGGTCTACTTTAAAATGTGATACATCTAGATACACCTGGAGTAGTAATCCTATCAAAGCAGGCCTTCATGTAAGGTGTGTGCATGTGTGTTTGTCTTTTAGCAAAATATTTCATGTTTAAGTGGACAGGTTTTATTGAAACTCACAGAAAATAATAATTGGAGATACATCTAAAATGATTAACTTTTGAAGACAACCTGTTTCAAGATGGCTGCCTCAGCTAGTTCATTCTGCCAAACACATAAATGGCTATAACTCTTCAAATTTTACAGAAATCATGCTATAGATTGGCCTGGCAGTAGCTGAGTCATTCCCATCACACACTTTGGGCACTGACATGAAATATCTTTGTTTACGGTCTTGTTGTGCCTGAACAACAACATTGTTACACATGGATGAACAACCGTGAGGTTGTGTGATTTGTCCTGGCAGATCCCATGAGAGCAGAATATAACTTTCTGACAATTCTGTATTTCAGATTTTATTTTTTTAACCTAAACTACACATCTACCAGTAAATAAAACGTCTCTCCTATAAGAAAAATAAGAACATGGCATTGCTTTCACATGTTTTGGAGAGCTGCATACAAATCAGGTAGTTTACTGTTCATCTGCAGATTACAGGACTTTCTGCATGTGTGTGTATGTGTGTGTGTACCATTGCACAGAGTGGATGCTCTGAAACTGAACAGTCTGGTTGCATAGCAACACAACCACCCCATCCTTTCCAACCCCTCTTCCCTTTTCTCTCTCTTCTCCTCTGTGTGTGAGGGTTTCAACTCCAGCCTAACCTGAAAACATCCATACAGCTTTCACTCGCTCACCTTTGAGTGTGCCACCTTGAAAAAATAAATAAATCAGCACAGCGCATGCGTGCGCTTGTGTCCTGTTGGGTTTGCCTGTAGGTCCCACAAAGCTGAGCACATGAAAGAGGAGGAGAGATTCTGTAGAGCTATTGAGAGTCAAGCTCAGCTTCATGCTGTGTTTGAATATTGATGTTTTTACCCTTCATATAAGAGAGGCCTTTAAAGACTCTTGACGCTATGGGTCGGTTTTCATCTCTTGATTCCTTTCCTTTATTCTTTCACATCCACATGGCAAAAATGAGAATTCTGCATGTCTTGACAATCACATTACCTCCTTTTAGGAGTGCCATGCTCCCTCATTCTTCCCCAGTGGCCTAGTTAGGGAAATATGCATAACTCCTTCATTTACCACTGCAGCTGCGCAAGTACACCAGATAGATAACTCACCGCGCTAACACAGAGCTGAGTTTTATGATCCACTCAGCTGCTGGGATCTCCTCCTGATGTTGCACTTTAGTGCCACAGCTTTCAGACTACACGGATTTGTCAGTATACGCAACACGTGTTGCCTACGGGCATATCTTCATACTGAACAGTACTCCAAACAATTACCCCACTCGGTTTGTCACTACATGCAGACAAACCTAACTATAGCTTCAGATTAGGCTCAGATTGATGGTGTAATTCAGTGTTCACAGATGTGCCGCTGCGTGCACTTGTTTATTGTGCGCAGGGAGCGCTGAAGTGAGGCAGAGCCCCGTGTTGGCTGTCACCGGGTGTGTGCCAGTTTATGTATTCAACAATGTGACAAGCTTGAATTTGGATAAACATGACTGTAAATTGGGAGCTCAGTGTGCAGCCAGCAAAGAGGTCGTTATGACCCAGTAATCCAAACATTAATATGAAGAAAAAAAGTGGTAAATCCTGCCATACGAAAGCAAAACTAACGGAGCCTCTTGAATGCTAACATTATAAGCTTAGGCACTCTATAACAGCTGTAATTAAAGCTGCTGTTGTTTAAATGACTTACAAAGGAAAAGAACCCCGTAATGTGTACGTCAATAACACATGAAATGTAACTTTACTGTTGTTACGACATAGATTATAGCAAAAATTGCTTATAAAAAGACTTTTGCCCTGTGTAGAAATAATCTCACTCATGGCTCGCAAACAAAGCAGAGCAATTCAATTCAGCTCAGTTTACATAGCACAAAGTCAGAACAGAAGTCATCTCAGGGTACAGAACAAAAACATTCACTTGAAAAATCAATTAGTAGTGTTATTTAGTCAGCAGATTGTGTTGAGTTTTCACTTTGTCACAGTCTCCCATTCTGAGCAAGCACAATGGCAACAGTGGAAAGGAAAAACACAATTTTAACAGGAAGAAACCTCCAGCAGAACCAGACTCAGGATTTCATGCCTGGATTATTGAGCATGGACTTTGTTTGTCAATTCGATTCAGTTTATTTATATTGCGGCAAGTCACAAAAGTCACCTCAGGGCACTGAACAGAAACCTTCATACATAAAATAAGTTAACAGAAACATTCATACTTAAAAATAATAATTTTACATTATTTATCTGAGTAACAAACTGCTTTGAGTTTAACTCCATTGCAGAACTCTCATCTTGAGCAAGCTTGATGGTGACAGTGGAAAGGAAAAACTCCCTCATGAGGAAGAAACCTTTAGCAGAACCAGGCTCAGGAATTGTCCATAACTTTTTGCTCCACTTCAAAAGTATTGAATTCTCATTTTGAAATTATGTTTTACAAACAATCTCTGGAAAGCCCATGACAGAAACTTTTTACATAAAAACATTTTCATCACAAACATGATCTAAGGTCAAACAGCACTTTCCTGGTACACTTCCAAATGTCCAAACACGAAGGAAGAAAAAGTCAATACAACCATTCATGTGTTTGTTCTAATGGTGCTTCTGTCCAGGCTACATGAGCCATGTTACACTATGTTGGCTCGACCAAACACTGAAATCACTGCAGACAGATGTGTTTCACCTCATCACACTCCAGCCTACAAGACACTGTGTGCTGCCTCATTAGTCTGCCAAGACGCAGGTACAGAGATTGGCCTTTTCACCTTTACAACCGAGGACTCATCAGATGTTGCTCTCTATTTGCCAAAACAGAGTTATTGCACTCTTGCCCTTTTTTTTGTCACTGTGTTTACCATCCATCTATTTTTGGCCCTCTTTTAAAAAGAGAATAACTTTTTCGTTATTTAATAGTCCTATTATTGGGTAGTTTTGGTTGTTGGCATATATTTGACCCAACACAACCAATATCCCCATATTTTCTTCTGAGCTCTTTTCTTCTTCCTATTTTTACTAAATGCTAGACAGATGTATTCTTGTATATGCTCGCACATCCTCAAGCTTATCACTGACATCAGATTAACTGTTATTAGTCCCATGCTTTTGCATTTTTTAATCAATTGTTACTAAGTCCATTTATCATGCCAATGACTTCTTTAACTATACAGTATATATAAGAAAAGAGAAGTAGACAGATTTTTGTCAGTTTTATTTTGCAGAAATCTTGAGCAGAGACAGGAACAGTGTTCTTATACTTCAGTAGATTTTTTTCTGCAGGTTTTGAAAGCCTAAACCAGACAGGGGAGAAGGTATTTTCTCAACAACAGGCTGTTGAATAGTCATGTAGCAGAGCAGAAAGAAAGCTCCAGACTTCGTCTTTGAGACGCAGACAAAAACTTTCTGGAGGATTCTGAGGAGATGGTAACTCTTGTCCTTAAATCGTTCATCTCATTGTCTGACGTGTAGCAAACTGGGTAAACTGGCAGACAATGAGAGAAGACAGGATGGTAACTACTCCTAGAGTGTGATGAACCACATGTGTGGCATTAATACACCCACACACTAATGAGAGAGAAAAACTAGAATTACTGGAGACAATAAATCTAAAAAAAAACTATCACTTTTACTCTCAGCTCATTCTTGTTTCTACATCATTATTATCATTATTTCTTTTAGTTCTATGCATTTTTTTAATCACTGTTTTTTTTAAATTAAAGTTTTTTTCTTTTTATACATACAAATAGGAAACTGTGGGTACAAAAGGAGTCATACATATGATCTGTTTAAACAACATACTTAAACACAAACAAAAATCATCTCTACAAATTAATCCCATTCGCTCCTATCCAGGTCGCTGCCCTATGTCCACATTACATCCTTAAACCTGACAAAAAGGGAGAGCACATTTTAATAATAAAAATAATAATAATAAAACAAAGAATTCACCTGAAATATTATTGTACATTTTGGAATGTATCAAGAAAGGGGCCCCATATTTTTTTTAAATTTCCCAGTAGAGTGGGACAAAATGTCATATAACCACTGTTTTTTAAACATACTGGGAAATGTCTTCACTGCTTGATAAAATTATTTTACATGGAGTCATATTTGATGTATGAACCTCATTTCTGGGGTGAGATGAGTTATTTTAACCAACTTGACAGAATCAATCAGTACTGTATAAAAGGCAAAGAAAAGATTGGCTTTATCTTGATTCCCTTGATTTGAGGGGGGAAAAGTCAGTTTTTTCCTTCCTCAAATTTTCTGAGAAAAACACTGTCCAAGGTTGCACAACACAACACTCCAAGATGCTTTCATTTTTTGTCATTTATTTGTCTTATAATTGGTGCCAAAAAGGAACAGGGATTATTATTATTCATTTTATTTTATTTATTTATTTGTGTGTGTGTGTGTGTGTGTGGGGGGGGGGGGGGGTTATGCTGTTAGAAAAATGAATTAAAGGTTTTAACAAAAGTGACATGGAAGACAAAATGTGAAATCAAAAGTGGAGCTTTTAAATAAAAGGACAGATTGATTGGTTGGCTGATTTATTGATGGACTGTCAGCATTACAGTAATTTATTACCCTTGATTTAACTAGGTAAATCCCATTGGGATCACAGATCTCTTTTGCAAGGGAGGCCTGGGCCTGAAGGCAGCCTAACATGCATGTTTTGGTCTGTGGGAGGAAACTGGAGTACCCGGAGAAAACCCACGCAAGCACGAGAAGAACATGCAAACTCCACACAGAAAGACAAATGGCGGTTGAGCCAAGGACCGCTTTGAGGCAACAGTGCTAACCACTGAGCCGTCGTGCTGCCATTAAGTAGTATCAAGACAGTGGTGAGACCAGCTATGTTGTGTGGTCTGGAAATAGTGGCAGTGACAAAAAGACAGGAGAAAGAGCTGGAAGTGGCAGAAATGAAGATGTTGAGGTTCTCCTTAGGAGTGACAAGGATGGATAAGATTAGGGATGAGATCATCAGAGGTACAGCACATGTTAAACAACTGGGAGATAAAGTTAGAGAGGCCAGACTGAGATGGTTTGGACATGTCCAGAGGAGGGACAGTGGGTATATTGGTAGAAGGATGTTAGAAATGCAGCTGCCAGGAAAAAGACAAAGAGGAGATATATGGATGCAGTTAGAGAGGACATGGAGGTTGGAGTGAGGAAAGAGGATGCAGCAGACAGAGATGGAGGAGGATGACTCGCTGTGGCAACATTTAAAGAGAGAAAAGCCGAAAGAAGAAAATGATTTTCAAAAGAAATTTGACTAGAAGTATGAGCGAAAACGATTATTGTCAGAAAACTCCCAAACTAGAACAAAATAAGTGCAGTGGGAAAGTTCTTGGGACTGTTGTGGCAGATTAATTTTGCTTTCCTTGAACAAGAAATTAAACCCACATCTTCAATTTAGGACTGTGAGTTCTGCTGAAAGTGAAGGACATACGTCTTGTTTATTGACGTGGCTAAAAAATAAAAACGTCAAAAGTGACTTTGTTCGAATTTAAACCGAAGAATCAAAATGCTCTCCACTCCAGAATCAGAATTAAAATCAGAATCACTTTACGTGGCCAAGTTTGTGTGCACAAAGGATTTTCACTTTGGTATCAAGCACTCACAGCATTTAGATGTCATGTATAACACATAAACTTAGAGGATTAAAGAAACAGTATGTACATGTATTAGTATACAGTACACAGCTGTATTTTAATATACTGAAGGAAAAGACGAAGGAAGGTTGTGGTAATGCAACTCCACCTACGTTCTTTGTATATCTTCTGCCACGCTCACAGTGATGTATCTGTCAATGAGAGACTGATACTTACTGACAGAAAACATGCTCATGGGTTGAATTAAATAAATTCACATGCCTCACGTTTTCGGATGTAACGGTCTCTGCACCAGCTGGTGGTTTCTTGGCTCGGTTGCCTAGTAGTGACTACTGACTCGCAAAGACAGAGTGTGAAGCTGCACAGTTTGATATAGTCTGTCAACTATGTACTGTAGTCAGCACTGCAAATGGGATCTTACAAGCATTTAATAAAATGCCTCTATGCAAGTAATCTTCAGGGAAACGGACAGCTTAAGTATCTGCTAAAGTTATTAGATAATTTAAAACTGGTTTGTTTTACAAAAATAAAAAGCTGAGGGTTATTAGACCTGTTGGCCGTGAAATGTGTATCTTAAAAGCCAAACTCTTAAGCATCAGTTTACACATCCGTATTATCATTCTTTCACATTAGCATAGATTTTACATCATCAGATTACTAACAGATAAACGTAATGTCCAATGGTTCCTCTTGGTGTGCAAAGATGGCTGCCAGGATTACCACTGGGGACACAAGGTATTTTTTTGTTGCCGCTTTAAATCTGCTTCAAGCAAATGTTTCTCCAAAGCATTTTGACAGTTTGAAATTTACTGCTGACTAATGACACTTATGTAAGATGGGGCAGGCTTACGTAATCACTGCCACAGAGAGCAGGAAGAACAAAAAGCAGATTTCCTGGTCTCTATTGTTTGAGATCCTAATCTGGCTTCTGACTGTTAAATATAGAAGATTAATGTCATAATGACGGACCAACTGCTTAAATACACAGCTATCCCCACGAGGGCATAACAAGTATGCAAAAATATGTTTTTTTTAGCACTGACTGGAGCAAATGTTCACTACGTTTAATTCATAAAGAACCTTCTGAATACCATCTTAGAACAGCTGTGATGCACAAAGGTGGACACATTTCATCATAACTTATTAAAACGGTATTGCTGACGGCCACGGATCTACTGTAGTAGGTTGAGGTTGACTTTGAGATTCAAACATAGAGGGCTGTAAATTGGTGCAGTTGATTAGCACTGTTGTCTTGCAGCAAGAAGGTTGCAGGTTTGACTCACAGTTGGAGCATTTACATGCAAAGTTTGCATAGCACCCAAATGTTTGTCCCACTAACTAATTTTGCTGACAGGTGAACATAAACATTTAGACAATTACATGATTGTTCTCCATCATGAAAACAAAAACAAATGAAAAGAAAAATCTACTTGACCTAAGTTCTGCCTTCGATACAATCTGTCACTCTATCCTCTTCAACAGACTAACCTCCATTGGCATTTCAGGTACTCCGTTAGACTGGTTCAAATCTTATCTCTCTGACCGCACTCAATTCATTCAGCTTAAATCCTTCTGTTCCCAGTCTTCCCGTCTCCATGGATGTGCCCCAAGGCTCTGTCCTCGGACCCCTCCTCTTCATCATTTACCCCCTTCCTCTTGGTCATATCTTCCGCAAATGTGATGTCTATTTCCACTGTTATGCTGATGACACACAGCTCTACTTGTCAACAAAAGCAAACTCCACCATCTACCCTCTATCCTCACTGACTGTCTCAGTGAGCTAAATCACTGGTTTTCTAACAATTTCCTTCAACTACTGTAAACAGTAATGCTGGATCCTCACCAAACGCTTTTCGCGCAGCCGAAGCAGCCACTTTACATTGAAAGTCTATGTGGCCGGGCATCTTGGAGCAGCAGGGCGGGCAACGCTAATCAAAGAATTAGTTCCACAATTTCTAAAACGCTTATTAATTTTTTTAGGTCCACAATTTCAAAAGCACAAATGTCTTATGAAAATTAGGGGAAGCTAATCTAATCCGCTATTTATATTCGACAATTGGTAGCCGGCAGCGTTATGCAATATTTGCACTACACTGCCAACTGAAAAGTAACTAAAATGATCCTAAAAGGATGAAATTACAAAAATCAAAGGATTTATTTAATACTTTACGTACATATATTCTATTCGGCCACAAAATTAACAAAAAAGAGAATGATCTTTTAATCCCTAAAACCACTTTTAAATCTCAAATACACGGGTGTGTCGCCACCGCATTTATACATAAAAGTAACCCAAATACATAAAACTAACGACTCACCGTCGAGTGGTCGACACAAAACACACAATAAAATCCTCCGGCCACGTTAATTTGGCTTGAAACAGCGGGGTTCTCTGCGGATTTATCCATTAGTAACCCAGCACAACCAACCAGCTAGACACAGAGTTAGCGTCCAGTTCACCTCTGACCCGGAAGATGTCAACATTCTATAGGTAGTCAACAGATTTAATGAAAAGTAACTAAAATACATAAAACTAACGACTCACCGTCGAGTGGTCGACACAAAACACACAATAAAATCCTCCGGCCGCGTTAATTTGGCTTGAAACAGCGGGGTTCTCTGCGGATTTATCCAAGAAACCCAGCACAATCAGCTAGCCACAGAATTAGCCTCCGAGTTCACCTCTGACCCGGATGGAATAGTCCATTTTTAGTAGGGGGATAAAGAAATCGACCGGTTTTTGTATTGCGTATTTAATTATCGTTTTCATCGTAACTATAATTATTTTTATGTTAAATGTACATTAACAAGCAGGATCAATGTTAGGGATGTAGGTGACTGGCCGGGGGGGCGGGGCGGGGCCCCTGCTGAAATGGGATCCCCAGGCACATGGTAGATCCGAGTCTGTTCTCCGCTCTGCTCCCTCCCCCTCCAACCCTCCCTCCTCTCTGCTCTTTACGGTGAGGGAGGGGAAAAAGGTAAAACAAGCAGCTACGGAGCCAGCATAAGAGCTTGTAAATAAGTTTATTGGTTTTTACTGATAGATAATTAGTTATTAGCGGTACTGCATTTTAAATAAAAATAGCACAAATCCGCTTATGAATTATAAAAGTTAGTCAAACCACAAAAACGCTGACAAAAAGTTTAGGTCCATTGTAAGCGGATTAGCGCTTTAGCGCTCTCTAGCGGTCTGTGCCCACCACTGGTCGCAGCAACCAATCGGGAGAGACTCTGCTATGTGATGACGCAACGACGACGGGACTTTCTGTGGACGAAAACAGCCTCCGGTAGGAAACCTGGCATTTCTAAAGTTGCTGCTGTCCACTCGAGCGTACATCACCCCAAACATAAAATAAAACGTTTTAATCTCAACAAAGACTTTTGGAGCTGCAGCTCGGCTCGTAGAAAACCCACTCAAATAGTAACAAGGCTCACGTGAAGCTGATTTTATCTGCTCGGTGCACAGAAAAACAACACATATCTGACCGGGAAGGGAGCCAGACGCTGCTCCCACTGCGCATCTGCAATGGAAACAGACATCTGTTGACAAGCAGCAAACACGGTGCATTGGGAGCGTTTTGATGCGTTTAGTGAGGACCAGGCATAACAAAACAGAAATCATCCTCATCTGTACAAAAAACTCATTTCAAAATCAGAACATCTTCTCACCCCCCTTAACAACTGTCTGCTATCCCCCTTGCCTCAGGTCAGGCCCTGTCATCCTTGACACCACTCTCTCCTTCACTTCACACATCAACAGTGTTACTCAGTCTGCTTATGTCCATCTCTGAAATGTTAACCGTCTCTGTCCTTCTCTCACACCCCACTCCACTGCCATCCTCGTTCACAGTCTTGTGAATTGCTGGATTGACTACTGCACCTCCCTTCTTTATGGCCTCCTCAACAAATCTCTCCACAAGTTACAGATGGTCCAGAACTCAGCTGCCCGTGTCATCACTCAAACCTCCTACTATAACCACATCACTCCTGTCCTGCAGCAGCTCCACTGGCTCCCGGTTAAATCGTGCATCATTTTCAAAATTATTCTTCTCACTTTCAAAGCTATCCACAATCTTGCCCCTCCTTACCTATCTGACCTCCTACACATCTCCATCCCCTCTCACTCTCTCAGATCCTCCTCTTCACTGCACCTCCATGCACCCTCTGTCTGTCTCCCCACCATGGGGAGCAGGGCCTTCACCTGCTCTGCTAAAGGCGCTTTTTAAATAAAATGATTATTATTATTGTTATTATTATTATTATATTATACACATGTGTGTATGGGTTTGTGGGTGTGTGTAGCATGAAGATGAGTCCCCCTGACTATGACCTCTGACCTTTGCGTTGTCTTCCAGACTCACTATGAACTGTTTTCTTTAGAGTTACTTTTGACTTGAATACCATTTGATGTTTTCACACATTCACTGTCCTTGGACTCAGTCAGCTACAGTCTGACCACTGGTTAATCTTTTTTATGCTTTTAAGAAAGAAAAAACTGTGTGAACATGAATAATCTATAATGAAATCAGGTGAAATGTTGTAATGTGTTTTAACACATGGTACTTCTCTGTTCTGCTAGTCAGAAAACAACTTTTCCTGTGTGTTTTTCACAGGAACCTGTTTACATCAGAGGAGATTTATAAAATGTCAGAGTTTACCAAAATCGTTTTCAGAGCTGAGAGTTCAAACGCAGTTTCTTTGTGTGACATGTTTCAGTTCATCTGTTTTCCCTGTACTGATGTGTTCATGTGATGTCTGTCTCATTTATAAATTAGCAAAGAACACAATGTTTCCTCGTGACATTTATTGTTAGAAGTAAAATAGAGTTCCAGTAACTACAGAAGGTAAAACATTATTTTTCTCTGTGTGAGACTCATATTTTCAGTTTAAAGTGTAATCCAGCAGAAAGTTGCTGATTGCCTGCACACCTTCTCATCAGCTGCCTCCTCACCGACCCTTGAAACAGTCACAGTAACTTTCAGCCACCTCGGGCAGGACCTGGCTAGTCCTCTCCTCCTGGTGTGTCCTGGTCTGATGAGCCAACAAAACCCCAGAAAGATGAGTGAACCCAGCCCTCAGCACTGACCTGTAAGGAGCTGAAACCTGCTGACATGAATGACACTTTGGGTCTAGTTAGGGTCATTTTAGCTGATGCAACTTGATTAAATTATTTCAAATGATCAATAATTTCCTGTTGTGCCTTGATAATAAATGATGTAATCAGGTCACATTAAATAAATTCATCCATCCATTTTCTTCTTCTCCGGGGTCGGGTCGCGGGGGTAGCAGCCCAAGCAGGGAGGCCCAGACTTCCCTCTCCCCAGCCACTTGGAGCAGCTCCTCTGGGGGAATCCCAAGGCGTTCCCAGGCCAGCTGAGAAACATAGTCCCTCCAGCGTATCCTGGGTCTTCCTCTGGGTCTCCTCCCGGTGGGACATGCCCGGAACACCTCACCAGGGAGGCGTCCAGGAGGCATCCTAACCAGATGCCCGAGCCACCTCAACTGGCTCCTCTCGATGTGGAGAAGCAGCGGCTCTACTCCGAGTCCCTCCCGGATGACTGAGCTTCTCACCCTATCTCTAAGGGAGAGTCCAGACACCCTGCAGAGAAAACTCATTTCAGCCGCTTGTATCCGAGATCTCGTTCTTTCGGTCATAACCCAGAGCTCATGACCATAGATGAGGGTGGGAACGTAGATCGATCGGCAAACACACCCATGCCCCACTGAAAATAGGTGGGTCTGCAGTGGAAGTGGTCTCCAGCTACAAATACTTGGGTGTACACATGAATGATAACCTCAGCTGGAGCAACAACACCACCAGCCTGATCAAGAAAGGTCATCAGAGACTCTACTTCCTCAGACGGCTGAGACGAGCTGGTCTGAGCAGCCCAGTTCTCACCTCGTTCTACAGGTGTGCAGTGGAGAGCGTCCTGTGCTCCAGCATCAACGTGTGGCATGGAGGCTGCACAGTTGAAGAGAGGAAAGCTCTGCAGAGAGTGGTGAAGGCTGCACAGAAGTCTGTTGGAGTCAGTCTCCCCACAATCACAGACATTTACACCTCCAGATGCAGGAAAAGAGCCACCTGCATCATGAAAGACCTCACTCATCCAGCACACTCACTCTTTGCCCCACTCCCCTCAGGACGGAGGTTGAGGAGCATCAAGTGTAGAACCACTAGACTGAGGAACAGCTTCTACCCTGAGGCTGTTAGACTCATGAATAAATAAAAATAAAATAAAAAATAAACACTGCAAAATATCACATCATACTGATGCTGATCTGTTTTCTTGTTGCTGTGTTCATCTGTGTTCATCTGTGACCATCTGCTCATACAAACTCATGTTCGTGCTGCTGTTTATTTCAACTATATTAGGCTTAGTGTATTACTAGTTGATGTTTTTCTTAGTTAGTTCTAGATGTTATTACTGTTTTTCTCTTTCATTTGTTGTTGGATGTAACTGGGACCCCGTGTACATAATCTCGTTTTCATCACATGTACCACATGCGGTGCAAATGACAATAAAGACTCTCTGACTCTGACTCTGACTCTGAAATTGAGAGCTTTGCCTTTTGACTCAGCTCTCTCTTCACCACGACAGACCGGTACAGCGCCCGCTTCACTGCGGACGCTGCACCTATCCGCCTATCGATCTCATGCTCCAGTTTTCCCTCATTCGTGAACAAGACCCCGAGATACTTAAACTCCTCCACTTGGGGCAGGACCTCCTCCCCGACCCGGAGAGGGCATGCTACCCTTTTCCGGCTCAAGACCATGGCCTCGGATTTGGAGGAACTGATCCTCATCCCGGCCGCATCACACTCGGCTGCAAACCGCTCCAGCGAAAGCTGTAGATCACGATCTGATGAAGCCAATAGGACCACATCATCTGCAAAAAACAGAGAAGCGATTCTAAGGTCACCAAAACGGATCCTCTCAACACCTTGGCTGCGCCTAGAAATTCTGTCCATAAAAGTTATGAACAGAATCGGTGACAAAGGGCAACCTTGGCGGAGTCCAACTCTCACTGGAAACGAGCCTGACTTACTGCCGGCAATGCGGACCAAGCTCTGACACCGGTCGTACAGGGACCTAACAGCCCATATCAAAGGGCCTGGTACCCCATACTCCCGGAGTACCCCCCACAGAACCCCCCGAGGGACGCGGTCGAATGCCTTCTCCAAGTCCACAAAGCACATGTAAACTGGTTGGGCAAACTCCCACGCACCC
Organism: Garcialebias charrua; assembly: GCA_038048925.1. NCBI lineage: Eukaryota > Metazoa > Chordata > Actinopteri > Cyprinodontiformes > Rivulidae > Garcialebias > Garcialebias charrua. The sequence goes on along the minus strand of JBBPBX010023750.1, from coordinate 2,285 downwards.
TCCAGGACCCTGCTGAGGGTGTAGAGCTGGTCCAGTGTTCCACGACCAGCACGAAAACCACACTGCTCCTCCTGAATCCGAGGTTCGACTATCCGACGGACCCTCCTCTCCAGAACCCCTGAATAGACCTTACCAGGGAGGCTTAAGAGTGTGATCCCCCTATACAGGTAGTCCCCGACTTACGAGCGCTCTGACCTACGAGGTTCCGGACTTACGAGCTGGCGAATTTTTGGAAAAAACGCAAAAAATACCGAGTTTTTCTGTGTTTTTTCACCACAGTTCGTTAGCTAAACATGTGGACACACGTTTCCGATCATTTTTATGCACTCGTAAGCAGTTTTTCGATGAAAAACGAGTGTTTGTAGTCGCGCTAGCAAAACCGTTCCAACTTACGAGCGAAATTCCGGACTTACGAGACACGTGGCGGCCGTTCCGAATTACGAGATTTCCATGTTACGAGCAACTCGTTGTAACGGAACTCGCTCGTAAGTCGGGGACTACCTGTAGTTGGAACACACCCTACGGTCCCCCTTTTTGAATAGGGGAACCACCACCCCAGTCTGCCAATCCAAGGGAACTGCCCCCGATGTCCACGCGATATTGCAGAGTCGCGTAAGCCAACACAACCCCACAACATCCAGAGCCCTAAGGAACTCCGGGCGAATCTCATCCACCCCCGGAGCCCTGCCACCGCGGAGCTTTTTAACCACCTCGGCGACCTCAGCACCAGAGATCGGATAACCCGACCCAAAGTCCCCAGGCTCCGCTTCCCTATCTAGGGGTTAAAATTACTCCTACAATAAACGATATTATTCCAACTAATTATAACCCCCTTATAGAATCAGTTATACATTCAATAGAAAGATGGTCCAAACTACCCATTTCCTTAATTGGTCGTGTTAATACTATAAAAATGACAATATTGCCAAAATTTTTATACTTTTTTCAATCAATTCCACTTTCCCCACCCCCCTCCTTCTTTAAGGAGATAAATAAAGCTTTTTCCAACTTCATTTGGAATGGTAAGCGTCCGAGATTGAGATTGTCTCTATTATATTTGCCTTATGACAGAGGAGGCTTACAATTGCCAAATTTATTATGGTATTTCTGGGCAGCTCAGATTAGGGCAGCTATGTTTTACTTTATTAACAGCCATTCCCCAGCGTGGGTTACAATTGAGTCACGACTGATCTCTATTCCTATAAACTTATACTTATATTCATCAGACAGGAAAAAGCTTATCAAACAAACAAAAAACCCTTTTCTGAAAAATACAATACTTATTTGGCAAAAAGTACTTGACCATTTGGGAGAAAAGCAATATCTATCCCAGTTTTCACCCATTTTTGGAAACAGGGATTTTGGTCCAGGTAGAGCAGACCTAGGTTTCGAGCTCTGGTCTGCAAAGGGGCTAGCTAAGATTTCTGATCTTTTTTCAGGGAGGGTATTTATGTCATTCGAGGAACTTAAAAACAAATATGATATTCCTACAAAACATTTCTATAAATATCTTCAAATCCGGAGTTTCATTTTATCCAAGCAACAAAATAATCTTGATCTACCCTCTTTGTCTTCATTAGAGGATATTATCATAAAACACCTAGATGATGGAGGTCAGGTGTCTCGTCTCTATTCCCTGTTTGCTGACAAATCTAAAGAATCTTCAGACAACATTTTAAAGGCATGGGAAACAGATTTGGGTGATAGTCTGTCGAGTGAGGAGTGGTCTGGAGCCTGCACTTCTATTCATAAACAATCCGCCAACACAAACTCCAAATTACTACAATACAAATGGTTGACTAGACAATACATCACTCCAGTTAAATTGCATCACTTTAATCCTAATATTCCTGACACTTGCATTAAATGTAGTTTCGAAAAAGGTTCTTTATTTCATTGTATGTGGGTATGTCCTCAAGTGTTAGCTTTTTGGAAGGAAGTATTGAATGTGTTAAGTGAGATGATGGGTAAAAAGGTTCCTTTAAATCCTAAAATGTGTATCTTAAATATTTATCCTGATGACTTTGTTATCTCAAACAACTTGAGAACCTTACTTAATGTCTCCTTTTTGGAAGCTAAACGCTGTATTGCATCCTCATGGAAGAAAGACTCATTATGTGGAATCTCACAATGGACTACGCAAATGACGTTTTACCTTGCACTTGAGAAAATCAGTTATTTTAATAAGAACAAGCTTGATACATTTTGGAATATCTGGTCTGTCTTTTACAACTGGTTGGGCAAAAAGGATATCCAACTTGATGGCTGGAAAAAGGACTTGTTAT
>JBBPBX010023749.1:16204-27874 GCA_038048925.1 Garcialebias charrua | reverse complement strand
GACTGGAAGCCAGTGGAGTTGCTGTAAAACTGGGGTGATGTGGTGGAATGAGGGGGTTTATGCTATACAGTTCTAGGTAAATTATTTTAATTGTGGAAAAATTAAATATCCTACTTCGAATAAATAAAGTTAACTTATGTTTTACTCCTTCTATTAGTTCTAGTATTCACACATTTGCAAAGGAAATGACAGGAAAAACTGCTAAAACTAGCCCTTTTTGTTGTTATAAGAACAAATAAAATTCAGTTTAAAGTTAGTTTTGATCAAAGCTTGGAAGAGCCACTGCTGAGGGACCAGAGCCGCAGGTTGCAGACCCCTGCACTAGCCCAACAAATTCCAGGACCCCTTACATTTTAAGACAGGTAGTTATTTTAGATTTCTTGTAAACCTATCAGCCTCTTTCAAACCAGTTATGTGATCACAATCTGATGTGCCTACCTTTGTGCTTGACGGATTTTTCATGCTGACGGACATCGTTCCTTCCCCCATGAGAGACACTAAAGTCGCAGTTACAAATCTTAAAAAACACGTAATTGTGCCCCACCCTACTCTTCTTTAGGAAAGTAAATTCGCTGTCCCATTTTTCAAGATATTTACACGAAATCTTAACTTTTTTGGCAGGAACGCCTCCTCGCTCGTTACATCCATCTCTGTGTTTTTCCGGGTTTTTTCTCGACCGCGCCGGCACAAACATCGCGAGAACTGCCACCGAGGCTACTGCAGGTGGCAGTTCTCGCGAGGCTAGTGACAGAGGCGCTGGAATGTTTTTATTTTATTTTTTATAATATTATAATACGGGAGATTTCCTGGAAAATAAAAATTCGGGATGACGACGGGAAAGAGGGGTAAAATACGGTAGTTTCCCGGCCAAAACGGGAGACTTGACAGATATGCCCCTGAGCCCTGATCACCTGGGCACCCCAGATGGCAACACTCTGCTCCACACATAGAGCTGTGGTAGCACAGTGGTCTGTGGTTCGTCAGGAAGGACATCCGGGGTAAAAAAAAACATCGGCAAGTCTTCATGTGAGTTAGTTCGCTGTGGCAACCCCTGAAGAAGGGAGCGGCAGAAAGAAGAAAAATGAAAAATAAGAAATCTTGAGGGGTGGCACTCCATAAAGAACCCCTGAGATGATGGGGGTGGAGTTCAAGTTAATTTAAGCTTAAATAACAATTTTTGACCTTGGTGTACTTTAGAGAGAAAATGTTAATATTAATAAAGTCCATACATGGAAGAGTTGGAAGAGTTCCCGGAATCGGGAAAACGGACGTTAAACGTAGGTAGGTAGGTAGGTAGGTAGGTAGGTAGGTAGGAGGTAGGTAGGGTAGGTAGGTAGGTAGGTAGGTAGGTAGGTAGGTAGGTAGGTAGGTAGGTAGGTAGGTAGGTAGGTAGGTAGGTAGGTAGGTAGGTAGGTAGGTAGATAGATAGATAGATAGATAGATAGATAGATAGATAGATAGATAGATAGATAGATAGATAGATAGATAGATAGATAGATAGATAGATAGATAGATAGATAGATAGATAGATAGATAGATAGATAGATAGATAGATAGATAGATAGATAGATAGATAGATAGATAGATAGATAGATAGATAGATAGATAGATAGATAGATAGATAGAGAGATAGATAGATAGAGAGATAGATAGATAGAGAGATAGAGAGATAGAGAGATAGATAGAGAGATAGATAGAGAGATAGAGAGATAGAGAGATAGAGATAGAAGAGTTGCTAATTTCAGCCCAGTCTGACAGCTGGTGATACGAGTTCTCAACCAATCCCAAACATCGGACCAGAACTAACAAGTTGAGTTGGAACGAGACACTCACCTCAGGAGATGAGAGCTTAATGGTACTTTAAAAGAAGCTTTTGCCACAAACTGAACTGACCGGCCTCTCCTGATTTCTCCAGAGTCTCCTTAGACCTCAGAACAGTTCTTCAACACCCTCCTCTCTTTAAACTGTGACTTTAGCAGGTGTAGTGTTTCTCCTGAGTCACTTGTCTTGGCAGGGCGCTCATCTCTTCAAGGATTGTTGACGACGGGGGAGTTTGGTAGGCAGGACGCTTGGTTCTGTTGACAGGACGGGGTGCTCTCCTTGTACAACAGCAGTGGAAACACTGAGGTGTATTTTAAACTTTTATTGTGATTTAGTGCAACGAGCAACAAGCAGAACAGCTATGGTATTATGTCCACACAGATCCATCCGTGCATCTCTATATTGCACATAAGGACCAATTTCCTCTTCGTCTGAGCCCACTCAAACACTCCTGAGTCCCATTTTACTGTATCTGGACTCCCCACCCACCCATCGGTTTGTGAGTCCACCACGCTGCAATACACTCCCCGCCCTGCGACGGCTGCAGGGTGGAAACTCCAGCCCAGAGGATTAGGACGGTGTCAGATTGGAAGAATGTACTAGCATCGCACTCATCACCGCCACATTTCCCCTCCCTGGTCAATTATCAGGATAGATGGCTCAGCCGGAAACAGCCTGAAACAGTGCCTGGACCTGTTTTCTGCTCCGTGGACGGAACGGAGCAGGGAGGAAGAGGAAATAAGAAGCAGAGATGGTGCGATAGAAAGAAAATGTTAAAATCAGCTCAGCTAAAATCAGATTGTGGAGCGAGAGAAGGAAGGAAGAAAGCAGATAGTATCGCAGACTGCCTTTGAATTCAGGCCGGGGACCCGAGCGGCAGAAATATGAGAGACTTGTCATCTTGATGAAATCATCCTTTAAGGCTGCAAACAGAGGAAATACGAGCCAACAGCATGTGAACGGAGCATGTGAGGCGCTTCAACTGTGTTTGCACGTGTGCGAGACGTGAAACGAGCAGTGTCAGACTGAAAACGGATTTTACATTGAAGGATTAAAGGCCTCTTTCCCCTCGCATGCTGTGTTTGCAGACACGAATCACAACATTAAACTTTCAGCCAACGGATCCAAAAAACATCCTTTCTGCAGCACGGTGGAACCAAACAATAAGATTCTCGTTTTTAACCGTTTCCTGGTGTCGTTCCACTAAAAGCAGATGACTGCTGCATTTATTTATAATCGCGTTAAGGAGACGTTAGTCCGTGAATGTATGAATGGATCTGAAGCCCTGTTTAAAGATGGCAGACGATCTGTTCCAGTTAAACCACGTCGGTCAAAACCACAAGAAAAATAAGCTGATTTTCTAAATGTGTTACGTTTGTGTTTGATTATCAACAGCCTGAAAGAAGCCTGAACTAAACGAGCTTAAAGACTTTGAAGGAATGCACCTGTCATCCCACAGTTTTAGACTAATGCAGAGTCCTTTCTGCTTCAAACCTTAAGTTGTGGGAACTTGTGCAACATTGTGAGATGTGTTGGTGCTCAGAGTACATGCTAGAGGTCAGTGTCAGCTACTACCACACCAAGTTTTAGCTCAACAGTTTCATTATTCAGCGTTTCCACTACCATTATCCAAAGAGGCTGTCTCGCCCTGTCAACAACTGTCGATACAAATGGTGCAACATGCGTGTCTCTGTTTGGTACCCCCCACCCTGACAAGGCAGTTTCTAATAATAATAATAATAATCAGTGCTGGGCAGCGCTAATCCAAAAATTAGTTCCGCTATTTCTAAAGCGTTTATTAATTTATTTAGGTCCGCAATTTCAAAAGCGCTTATGTCTTAGCAAAGCTAGCGGAAGCTAATTCTAAAGCGCTAACGTGCAAATGGCGAACTACTTTTTTTAATCCAGCAGATTTGACCATTTCGTTAAACGGTTAAGCTCAGAAACCCTTGTGCTATAAAGTCAGCTAAGAAATATATTTTTTCTCAGCAAAGAAATAATTGTTTTTACCGTGTTTTCTTGTAAAGTCCGTGTGGACTCGCTTCTGTGGCCAGCCGCCATTTTGAGCAGGGCAAATGAGGCGCTGACGCGTCGCGTAGGCCGCTGAGAAACATCCATAAGTTCACCCTCCATGTTAAAAACTCTTCGTCTGACTCTTCGAAAACACAGCGCTAAAGCGGATTAGCGCTTTAGCGCTCCCCAGCAGTCTAGTGCCCACCACTGATAATAATGAATTTAATTTATAACGCACTTTTCATTAATAAAAATCTCAAAGTGCCACAAAGTGCAACTAAAATCAATGATCAAATAAAACAAGTGATGAAATCAAGTAAAATCAATGATAAAACAACAAAAATCAATAATAAAATCAATTAAAAACAATGATAATAACAACTAAGATCAAAGATAAAATCATGTGGAGGCAGAGTAGGGTTGCTTAAAAAGAAAAGTCTTTAAGCCTTGTTTAAAGTCAACCAGTGACTGTGGAGCTCTCAGGTAGTCAGGGAGGGAGTTCCATAGTTTCTCTATGGGAAACACTGTTATTCATTATACTGTAATGTTTATGTTTATGTTTATTAAATTTGTTCATTTTTTTTTACAAAAGAAACAATACAAGACAATCCCATAAATGATAATGTACAAAATATAAAAAAATGAAAGGTAGCAGAAAGAAGAATAAATCTTATTATATCTGCCCCTTTTTTCCAACAATCAGATTAAACAATAATAATCTTCAACCAACAGTACAAAATGACTAACTCTTTCTAATTTTCTAACTAATACAATACACATTAGCTATTTCATATATATATACAGGGAACCCCCGACCTACGAACGAGTTTGGGACCTAAGAACCGTTCGCAGCTCGATCCGTTCGTAGGTAGGGGGTGAAAATTATATTTAAAAAAAAATTATTCATTCATTCATTCATTCAACCTTTATTTATCATGCTAACGGAGCGCGCGCACACATTTAAGCATGTACAGTAGTGTACTGTAATGTTAAACATTGCTATTCACATTTACAGAATAAATAAAAATATATTTTCTTACTTTGAGATGGTCAAAGCCGACATAGGTTGCCATGCGTTGATTGTTTTCGGGCCAAGCAGCGCGGGGGCCGGCAAGCCACCGCAGCTGCTCCAGACCTGTGTTAGCTAGCTGGCTAGCTTCTGCTAGCCAAGCCATGAGCTAGTGTTGGAGCGGCGGCGCGATCAATCTGCAGCTGCTGCTCCAGCCGCTGCTCCAGCCTGAGACGTCCACAGAGCTATTCCAGCTAGTAATTAATCCATATGATGCGATCCTGGTCACCAGTGTTCAAAAGGCCGGCTCCCGTGTTAGCTCCAGTGTTAGCTCTGGAGCTAGCCAGGCCGGAGGTGTAGCCAGGCCGGCCGGAGGTGTTCGCACGGCGGCCTGGCACGATCGGCGATAAATCCGCTGCTGCCTGAGACATCCACAAAGTTCACAGAGACGTTTCCAGCTAGTAATTAATCCATATGAAGCCATCCTGGTCACCAGTCTTCGTCCGGCTCTCGGCAGCTAACCTAAGATGGCGTCCGGTGTTCTACATTAATTTGTGACCGGAGACCCCAGTGACTGAACCTAAAATAGCGTCCGGTGTTCTACATTAATTTGTGACCGTGTAAACTGAAGACCTACTTCCTGTTGCCCAAGATTGCTCAAAAATTGCTCAAAAATGATCAGAAATGATCTTTTTTATCATAATTATTATTTATAAAGCCTTTAAAACAACCAGAGCTGCAACAAAGTGATGTACACATGAAATTAAGAACATTTAAACACAAAAAAAAAAAAAAAAAAAATTTTTTTTTAATACAGTAATTTCATATTTTTATTAAATATGATATGTTCGTAGGTCCCGTGGTTCGCAGGTCGATGGGGTCGTAGGTCGGGGGTTACCTGTATATATTTTAACACATTCGTTTTGATCATTTTCTTAAATGTAAACATTGACTTGGCATTTTTAACTACATTCTCCAAGCCATTCCATAATCTAATTCCCTGGATTGAGGTAGAACGTCCCTTCAAACTAGTTCTGAATTGTGGTTTTACAAACATCTCTGTCCCCTTAAGATTATAACAACTTTGTCTTTTAACAAAATGCATTTGGATATTTAAAGGTAATGCATTATTTTGAGCCCTATACATAACTGATAAAATATTATAGTCTACCAAATCATGGAACTTCAATAACTTCAGTTGATAAAATAATGTACTTGATGGATGACGGTAATGTTTTCTAGTGATAATTCTTACAGCTCTTTTCTGTAATACAAAAATAGGCTTTGTGATTGTTTTACACGCATTCCCCCAAACATCAATACAATAGATTAAGTGTGGAACAATGATTGTGTTATACAACAAATACAGAGCTTTATCATTCAATAGGTCTCTGACTTTGTACAGTACTGCAATCGATTTAGCTATTTTTATTCTTACAGAATTTATGTGTTGTTTCCATGTCAGTTTGTCATCAATGATAACACCCAATGTAATGTAATAAAACAAATTGCGGGATGTGTCTGAAGCAGATTCTTCTACGTTGTCTGCCCTCACGGCTGACATTAATGCCATCCAATAAGCTTGTCTTTACCTGAATCATTGAAGAAACAACTAAAAAGGTCTAAAAGATGCAACATTTAGAAAACAATAAATATGAACGCGTCATTCAGTCTTTGGATTTAATTTTAGAAATGATTTCCTAGAACGCTGAAGAGACTGAAAGTGTGACAGCAGCAGGAAGACCTGGAAGTAACCTCACATTTTGTGTTTCCTCCAAAATAAAATAAAAGCGCACATTCGCACGAGAACAAGTCTGACTGTGTAAGCTGCGCTGTCTGAGGTGAGAAGATGTTTTTAAGATCAGAACCTTCGCTCACAGATCCTCAGAACTAGGGAAATGATGCTGGCCTCAACAAAAGATTAAAATACAGTTCTTTCCCCACGTCTGAGTGAGATGTGGAAATGTGAGCGCTGCAGCCAGAGGAGCTGATTGGCTGACTTGGTAAACGTGCTGAGAATCTTAAAAATAAAAAAAACACAACTGGGGATTCAGACCTGCTTCAAAAGAACCTTTAAAGTCTGAACTCACGGAAAAAGAACGGTTTTTAAACACGCTGCCGGCTCACATCACTAACTGCAGCAGCATACCTGAAGAAAACACCTAATTATGACCTAATAATTAAGATTGTACCATCTGTGTTTCATCACTACATTCATGTTTTTTACCGTTTTCACCAAGTATGAATAATCTAACGTTCAAGGAGCAGAGGAGCAAACCAACAAGAAAAAACTCTGGACGGCAAGAGTCCAAACTCTGGTTCTGGAGGAGCAATGAGGTTTCCAACCAGCTCTGAACGCGCACAAGGACCCTTCGACACGCACAAATAAAATATTACAAATGTACCATCATCACAAATCAGAAATCAACAGGACAGGAATAAATCATGGGCCGTGATAATCCAGGTATTCCTGATATTTGGTCAGACAATCAGACTCTGGGCTTGAAGCCCACGTCTGGTTTGATGGCTGGAGAGAACTTGAGGAACATGTGTGTTTATTACAAATGATGCTGTGGAGTGTCAATAAGAATAAAGTCCTCCCCCCCACTCGCCCTCGAGCAAGATGGATGCTTCTTCCTCCCTCTCCTGTCTTCCTCCTGCTTTTGCTCTTGGTCCTGTGTACTGGAGCTTCTTTCTACAGATCTTCCGAATCACAAACTACTGTCATGGATCTGGTCAGCTGGACTTTCAACACAATTGATAAAAAGTTTTTCAACCAAGCGACAGGGTGCTGGAGAACCCTCATGGCCTGGACTTTCGCACGCGGCTGGGTACGTCATGGATTCCTGGGGGGAGTGGAAGCTGATGTGCCTGTCTGTGTTGTCTCTGGAGGATGTCAAAGATTTATACACCATTAGATTTATGATAGCAGGGTTTCTGATTTTGGGCACTATTAAGGAAGACATCGGCAGCAGTTTCAACCATGATAAAGCTGCCTACGTTATGTGAAGGATTAATTTGTGCTTCGAGCTCTCAGACTCAGATGATTCGTGAGCTTAACCATAAGCTGGAAGCGATTTATGAGGATCATAGGCCACTTGCAGCTTCTGGAACTCGCCAGCATGTTGCAAACGATCTTGGAGAAGGCTAATAAGCACGGACAAGCAGAAAGCCCACAAATCTGGACATTTTGGATCATTGAGAGTACCAGCAAAACTCAAGGCTGATGAGAAAAAACAGTCTGCCTACACAAAAAAAACTGTGGCTCAACTGAATCTGGCCTCCCTGTTCGGCCTTGAATAGGCCAACTTATCAAATTGCTCCTTTTTTTAATACCCACTATCCTCACGGTCTTTCCCCTTTTCTTATCTAAAGAATAAGGGCCATGCTCCTAGGAGCTGCAGCCACGTACACTCCACCCATCTTTCGGAGGACTGTACAGAATATAATTTCGCTGTACTTCACTGTGCAATGACAATAAAGCTTGCTCTGATTACTAATACCATGCGGCTCTAATGGTCACCACATCTTTCACTGTCAGCCTTAGTAAACAGAAAAAGCTACAGCTCAGATGTTTTTAGACATCGGGCCAAAATGTGGTGTGGGAGTACCGGTAGCTGAGAGTCATCCCTAACAGATATTCCAAGTACAGACAGATTGTGGGAGGTATTTGCTTAAAGTGAGTGATGTTTACTTTTTAATTTAACTGGATTTTAAAAATTGTCAGGCAATCGCTCAACAGATAACCAGAGTGTGATTTTGAACTGTTTAAAGGGTAAAAACAAATACCGGTATGTGTCCAAATCATAAGGATATGTTCTACAAATATTTTACTAACAGCCTGGGTAAAAACTGCATGTCTCCAATTAAAAACTATTTTCATATTTATCTAAGTGTTTAAACAAACAGGGTCAGACCTCTTTATCAAAGTATCCCTCTACACTGTCATCTGCCATAAACACCAGCACCTCCTCACAGCACCTCGCCCTTATATTTTCATCACTTCAGAAAGTGAAACTCATATCACACACAAAGTGAAATATGTTAAGCCTTGATTTCTTGTGATTTTGATGATTATGACTTATAAATAATGAAAAAACAAAAGTGTGTCTCAGAAAACCTGAATGTTGTGGAAAAGTTCCATAGTGGAATCTCGTGCACACTGTGCACAGACAAACCCTAGACATGGGCTACAAATGTTTCAACCCTCCATCCAAGCCAATCCTGAACCAGACTCGACTCGGCTCGCTTAGAACCTCAGCCCAGTAGATCCAAAGAACCGAGCTGGCCATGGGTGTTACCACCCAATATACAGACTTGAGCTGACCTGAGTCGAGTCGATGGAAAAGGACCTTTATCTTTAATTTTGAATCCCCATGGACTATGATGTTTGCAGATGACATTGTGATCTGTGATGAGAACAGGGAACAGGTGGAAGAGAACTTGGAGAGGTGGAGGTATGCTCTTGAAAGAAGAGGAATGAAAGTCAGCCGTAGTATAAGACAGAGTACGTGTGTGTGAATGAGAGGGAGGAGGTGGAACAGTGAGGCTACAAGGGTCAGAGGTCACAAAGGTGCAGGACTTCAAGGACTTGGGGTCCACTGTCCAGGAAAATGGGGAGTGAGGTAAAGAAGTGAAGAAGAGAGTCCAGGCAGGATGGAGTGGATGGAGAAAAGTTTCAGGAGTGATTTGTGACAAAAAGGTGTCAGCAAAGGTCAAAGGTCAAAGTTTACAAGACAGTGGTGAGACCAGCTATGTTGTATGGTCTGGAGACAGAGACATGGACAAAAAGACAGGAGACAGAACTGGAAGTGGCAGAAATGAAGATGTTGAGGTTCTCCTTAGGAGTGACAAGGATGGATAAGATCAGGAATGAGATCATCAGAGGTACAGCACATGTTGAACAACTGGGAGATAAAGTTAGGGAGGCCAGACTGAGATGGTTTGGACATGTCCAGAGGAGGGACAGTGTTTGGACATGTCCAAATCACTGTCCCTCCTCTGGACATGTCCAAAACACTGTCCCTCCTCTGGACATATCCAAACAACTGTCCCTCCTCTGGACATGTCCAAAACACTGTCCCTCCTCTGGACATATCCAAACAACTGTCCCTCCTCTGGACATGTCCAAAACACTGTCCCTCCTCTGGACATATCCAAACAACTGTCCCTCCTCTGGACATGTCCAAACCGCCGACATGTCCAAACCACCGACATGTCCAAACCACCGACATGTCCAAACCACCGACATGTCCAAACCACCGACATGTCCAAACCACCGACATGTCCAAACCACTGTCCCTCCTCTGGACATGTCCAAACAACTGTCCCTCCTCTGGACATGTCCAAACCACCGACACGTCCAAAACACTGTCCCTCCTCTGGACATGTCCAGAGGAGGTACAGTGATTTGGACATGTCCAAACCACTGTCCCTCCTCTGGACATGTCCAGAGGAGGGACAGTGGTTTGGACATGTCCAGAGGAGGGACAGTGGTTTGGACATGTCCAGAGGAGGGACACTGTGTATATTGGTAGAAGGATGTTAGAAACGCAGCTGCCAGGAAAAAGACAAAGAGGAGATATGTGGATACAGTTAGAGAGGACATGGAGGTAGTTGGAGTGAGGACAGTGAGATGGAGGACTCACTGTGGGGACCCCTGAAGAGGGAACAGCCAAAAGAAGAATAAGATGTATAGTTTATTTAAACTCTGGGAAACATTCCACCTCAGAAGCAGATTTATGAATAATTTGTGGTTCTGATTTAAAAGTTGAAGGACGCCACACCGAGAAAAGAAAATGATTTGAGTAAAAAGCACCAAGAGAACATGTAGAAGACGTTACAGTCAGTTTACCTTCTTCTTCTCCTGAAGCTAACGGCATCAATCATTCTTTAAAACCTGCACCATGTGATCCTCCTCTTCCTCCCTCTGCCCTTCATCTCCTCCCTCCCAGAAGTCACAGTTTGATCAGGCTGACGTGGAGAAACTCCTCAAACGTCTGACAGATCCTTCGCCAGGCCTCCTGCTCCCCAGTCACTCAGCGTTTGTGAACACTTTATTTATCGCCCGCCCACCATCTCGAAGCCTCGCGGGGAGACGAGGGCGCTGCCATGTTGAGGAGGTGGCGTGACACGCGAGATACGTTTGACATGTTCAAGGGCAGATGTTTCAAAATGCTCGCTTCAGATTCAATCCTCGGCTTTGAGAGTTAGAAGGTGACGGCAGTAAAATCTACGACTAAATTTCAAATAGCTCGACGTCAGAGTCGAGTCGTTTGGTGTCGACACAGATTTGAGCAGGGAGAAGAGAGTGAGGAGGTTAATGTGGAATCAACACTGAAGATGGAGTCAAGCCTCCACGTTTAGTCTTCCTGCAGCTCGTGATTTTAATTTGAATTAAAATACGTCTCATTTTATCAAAGATCAAACAAGTGAGGAACTAACTAAACTAAAGCTACCAGCAGTTGAACTTCCAACTCATCTACTGGTGGATAAAACAATCAGTGGAACCACCTTTACCTGGAGTGTACAGGTGTGTTTTCACAAAATGCCAAGATGGAAAGATATCAGCAATGACCTTAGAGAAGCAGCTGCTGCTGCCCATCAATCTGTGAAGGGTCAAAGGTCATTTGCAGTCCATCGTTTTACAGAAAGATTCCTCAAGAGCGGAAGACAATTAAGGCAGCAAATTCACCCTGAAGGTCAGACCATGCAGTGCTGAGGGAAATTAGCTCCATCTTTTGATTCACGGAGTCACAGAAGCTCTACTCCGAATCCCCACGATCCATGTCTCTAATAATACCACTGATTTAAAATGGGAAAATTAT
>JBBPBX010023749.1:0-11868 GCA_038048925.1 Garcialebias charrua | reverse complement strand
ACCACTTTTGTCCACTAGGGGACACTTCCAGAGAGTCCACCGACCGTTTCCAGCTCATGTGTCTGAAAAAAGCCTCCTCTGCTCGGACTGACTCTGTCGCTGCACGGCCTCCTGCTCTGGAGGTAGCTACTATTTGCTCTGTTTGTTAGCTTTTTGTTAGCAAGATAAGTCAAGAAGAACCACAGGACAGATTTTTATCAAACTTAAAGAATGTAATCACTGTATGGACATTTACAACTGACTAGCTTTATGAGATGTTTAGAGCTATTTTTTTTTGGGATCTTTTAGCATCGTTGTTTGTTGTTAGCACCAAAACAGATATTATTTAGATAAATAACTCATGAACTACAGGACTGATTTTTTTTCAAACTTATGGAGTGCAATTACTTGGTGGTCATTTACAAACTGTTAGCTGCAGGAGATGTTTAGAGCTAAAAAAAAATTGATCTTTTAGCATCGTTCTTTGTTGTTAGCGGTAGCTACCAAAACGGATACAATTTGTCTAAATAACTCATAAACCACACCGTGGATTTTCTTTCAGCTTACAGAATGTAATTATTTGGGTTTCATTTACAAACTGTTGACATGTATGAGACATTTGAGCTAAAATTAGATTTATTTATAATTTATTTTGGAAGCGCACGGGACGGATTTGGAAGAAGCCAAAGCGAAACAATTTAAATCCAGCTGATTTGACCATTTCGTGAATTTATTAAGGAACGGTTAAGCTCAGGAACCCTTGTGCTATAATGTTCAGCAAACAAATAATTGTTTTTACCTTGTTAATCTTGTAAAGTCCTTCCGTGCGCGCTCGCTCCTGTGCAGACATTTGCAGCAGAGCTACCGGTAAACAATCGGTCCACATTTCCGGGTTGTCTCAGCGGTGACGCGCCACGTCAGCGGTAGATGACGCGTTACGTCGGCAGTGACGTAGGTGCGATCTATATTAAGGTGCGACCCGTTTATGGATTTTTCCAATTTTTGGGCAATAATTGGACAAAGCAATCTATATAACGGTGCAACCTTTATTCCGGAAAAATACGGTACTTCATTTAAAATTTTGCAGTAGCTACAGAGCAGTATGTACGTATGTTGTTAAAATGACGTAGGTTTAAAGCTCCCCTGACATGATCTTTCAACTTTCCAAAAAATGGCACAACATATATAAATATTAAGATTGACCTCTGACCGTTTTTGCTAAAATAATGTTAAATGAATGAAAATTCCTCCCAAAAACAGTTTAAAATTAGCGCCATTTTTTTAACACGATAAATAGGGATTTCGCCGTCGCAGGATGATGACGTCATAACAAGAGACGTCTCTACTGCGCAGCTTGAAAACAATGGAGGAGCTACAAACTCGATCCGTCCAATTTAGCCATTTAAAAGTTAATATTTTAGCGGATTGTCTGCAGAGAAGCCAAAGTTATTTCCAGTAAACAGCAGGTTATAATTTTTTTTCAGCTCCTGCTGGTTTTTGGAGACTTTTCACTTCAGGACGTGAGCAGCTCTGTGAGGACTTACAGCATAGTTTCCACAGCACTGAAATGGTAATATATTAGTTAATGGTTCTAATAATTATTCAACATTAATTTATAGTTTAAAAAATTAGTCCCTTTTAAAATATCTGTTAAATATATTATTCTTTTATTTTATTTTGTTTGTGTTTTCAGGTTTCCAGGTCTCCAGTCCATCACCTGAGGCTCTTCCTGAACCACTAGTACAACCCAGACTTTCACATCACAGCAGGTAAGATTGCATCAACGAAAAGAATAGTACTCAACAATATTCTTTGATGTAAATCTGTTGATTTTCTGTGGTTCTGATGAGGGAAGTGACAAAGTGGATGCAGCATTCAGCCCATAATGGACCCAGATGTCCCCTGCGTCCAGACCTACAACACCTGGACATCCATGAGCGTGGAGGAGCGAGGAGGTGGTGGAGTCTGAAGAAGTACAAGCAGCAGGATGAGGAGAAACTAGACCGATGTCCCCTGCGTCCAGACCTACAACACCTGGACAGGAGGGTGGACGAGGAGGTGTTGGAGTCATTTTTACAGAGCTGATGAAGTCAAACACCACTTGCATTTTTTAAACTCAATTTTTTTTGATAATCTGTTCATATTAATGTTTCCCCAGAGGTTTTCATTTATTTGATAATATGGGATGGTTTTATTTTAATAAAATGTTTTTTTCAACATTCACCAATTTTGTTTTTACTAAAGTATGAGCTGTGAGTTGTAGATGCACGAATGAAATTAAAACAGATACACAAATATTCTCACAAAGAATAACTCAACACTAACAGATAATATAGTGTACTACTGTAACTTTATTTACACATAACTACAGAAACACTTGGTTCATTGTTATCCTTTTTTTTTCAAACAATATGTTCATTTGAACAGTCAGAAAAAATATTAAATTCATTGATTCATTTTCATCTCAATGCTCTGGCCAGTTGTAGTATTTCTGCATATTTTAATGTCTTGATGCACAAACGTAGCTTTCTGCAGCAGTCCTGATGTTCTACAGATCCTGAAGATGTCTCCATCTGTTGTTGAACAATATCAAGGTTTGTTCTCCTCCACCTCGGTCCACTCTTCAGGTGAAGACATTTCTGTGAATCCTCGCTCCGCCACGCTCATGGATGTCCAGGTGTTGTAGGTCTGGACGCAGGGGACATCTGGGTCCATTATGGGCTGAATGCTGCATCCACTTTGTCACTTCCCTCATCAGAACCACAGAAAATCAACAGATTTACATCAAAGAATATTGTTGAGTACTATTCTTTTCGTTGATGCAATCTTACCTGCTGTGATGTGAAAGTCTGGGTTGTACTAGTGGTTCAGGAAGAGCCTCAGGTGATGGACTGGAGACCTGGAAACCTGAAAACACAAACAAAATAAAATAAAAGAATAATATATTTAACAGATATTTTAAAAGGGACTAATTTTTTAAACTATAAATTAATGTTGAATAATTATTAGAACCATTAACTAATATATTACCATTTCAGTGCTGTGGAAACTATGCTGTAAGTCCTCACAGAGCTGCTCACGTCCTGAAGTGAAAAGTCTCCAAAAACCAGCAGGAGCTGAAAAAAAATTATAACCTGCTGTTTACTGGAAATAACTTTGGCTTCTCTGCAGACAATCCGCTAAAATATTAACTTTTAAATGGCTAAATTGGACGGATCGAGTTTGTAGCTCCTCCATTGTTTTCAAGCTGCGCAGTAGAGACGTCTCTTGTTATGACGTCATCATCCTGCGACGGCGAAATCCCTATTTATCGTGTTAAAAAAATGGCGCTAATTTTAAACTGTTTTTGGGAGGAATTTTCATTCATTTAACATTATTTTAGCAAAAACGGTCAGAGGTCAATCTTAATATTTATATATGTTGTGCCATTTTTTGGAAAGTTGAAAGATCATGTCAGGGGAGCTTTAAGATCTGTTCTACGATCACAGAACAGTAATCTCCTTCACATTTCATGAACCAAATTAAGGACCATGGGAGACCGGGCATTCTGTGTGGCTGCCCCGCGCCTAACTCCCTCCCTGACTACCTGAGAGCTCCACAGTCACTGGTTGACTTTAAACAAGTCTTAAAGACCTTTCTTTTTAAGCGAGCCTACTCTGCCTCCCCATGATTTTATCTTTGATCTTAGTTGATATTATCATTGTTTTTAGTTATCACTTGTTTTTATTTGATCTTTGATTCTAGTTGCACTTTGTAGCACTTTGAGATTTTTGTTAATGAAAAGTGCGTTATAAATTAAATTCATTATTATTATTATTAAGAGTTTAGAACATTGCAAGCGTGTGGGAAGGGTTTATAAAGCCTTAAAATGAATATAGCATTTCTACTTTGTGGTTATTCACTTATTGCGGGGGCAGTCCAGAACGTAACCCCCGCAATAAACAAGGTACTACTGTAATGTCAAACCTTTTCATAAAAAATATGCGGGCTCAAAACATTTCACAATATTCCTAATATGCTTATGAGAATGAGCTAAAGAAGTGGAGTGGGAAAACTATAATTTCAAGATCAAGATTTGCCCAGTTGGGAGGGGGACAGAGCGATGGAAGCTGGCACTTCCAGAAGATTGGCAGCAGGGAACAGATGGTCAGGAGGAGAAAGGAAACATGACCAGGATGTGTAGTTATGCAAAGATAAGCAAAGGAGGTGCAGCGAGTGCTGATGAGCTCCGTAACTCTGGCAGCCTAATTCTGTGCCTAATACAGCCATCCAACTATTCAAACTTCTGCTAACTCACGAGACTGCAAAATAAGTTGTGCAACGTCTATGCAGTATGCTGGTGAAGATTCTCAGTCTATGCAGCTTGATACTTGGCTCTTTTTTCTGTCCCTGCCATAATGTGTCACCATTTCTTTTTGTCTTCACTGACAATGCTCGTGTGTTTGATGTTTAATTAATTTGACAAATCATCACAAGTTTCCAGCTGTGTGTTGGACCACATTTAGTGGACATATTGCATCATATTTCAGCACATATTGCAGATGTTTACTGAGCTCTGCATTTGATGCAAAAATAACATGATGTATTTTTAAGCTATCCAATGTTTTAGTTGCAAAATCCAACCTTTTTTTTGTGAGATCCCCAGTTATTTTTGTAAAAACCTGTAATATTTTTAAGTTCAGTACATGCATCTAGGTAATTACGGCAAACTGAATTTGGTACCTGTGTGTCGAGAGCGTGCACAAAGCAAGAAAAGCTAATCTGGTTGAATAGCCATCGATTTTAACCAGGTAGACCTTAAAGTAGTTGTGTGTTCGAATTAATTGTGCTAGTGCTGTTATTTTATCAGTGAGTTTGCGAGTTCACAGCAAGAATAAATTATTTTCTGTTGCCAGTGCAACATCTTGTGTTTTCATTTCAACAAACCAAGGACATCAGCTAAAAAAAACTAGAGCAATTGTTTTTGTAAACTTGATTATAAACTTTAATGTTGCAGCCTAATGCTCCGTTTTCTGAAACGCTGTGTGTCCCAACAAAGGACAGAATTTTTCACCTTCAAATATTTTAATTCACACGTCCTTCAGATCATAATTAGCCACTTCTGTAGAGGTGTTTGCTATTTGTTCTCTGGAAGGTTCAGCCGGCATCAGTGTGTGCGCACGCACGCACGCACGCACGCACGCACGCACGCACGCACGCACGCACGCACGCACGCACGCACGCACGCACACACACACACACACACACACATACAATGGACAAAGAATGACAAATATAATAATAATAAATAATAATAATCATTTTATTTAAAAGCGCCTTTCAGGACACCCAAGGACACTTCACAGCAAGAAACATAAAAAAAGAGATTAAGTAAAAACAAACAAACACAGTTCAAACATCAACAGGAACAAATTGAAATATAAAATAAATAAAGAATATAAAATACAAAAGAATATAAAATACATTTAGTAAAGTTAATGATAAGCTAGTCTAAAGAGATGTGTTTTCAGAGCAGTCTTGAACAGGGAAAGAGAGGTGGTGTTTGGAAGGTCTGGCGGTAGAGCGTTCCAGAGGTGAGGGGCAGAGCAGGTGAAGGCCCTGCTCCCCATGGTGGAGAGGCGGGCAGAGGGTACCTGGAGATGTAGTGAAGAGGAGGATCTGAGAGAGCGTGATGGGATGGAGATTTGGAGTAGGTCAGATAGATAAGGAGGGGCAAGGTTGTGGATAGCTTTGAACGTAAGAAGTAGAATTTTGAAGATGAGGCGTGATTTAACCGGGAGCCAGTGGAGCTGCTGCAGGACAGGAGTGATATGGTTACCGTATTCGCCGGTGTATTATACGCAGTATTTTTGCTCATTTGAATGTCCAGCACAAGACCCCTTATGATGAATAATATAAATGGAAACAATGTTCCCTCGCCCGGACGCGGGTCACCGGGGCCCCACTCTGGAGCCAGGCCCGGAGGAGGGGCACGTTGGCGAGCGCCTGGTGGCCGGGCTTTCACCCATGGAGCTCGGCCGGGCACAGCCCGAAGAGGAGACGTGGGTCCCCCTTCCCATAGGCTCACCACCTGTGGGAGGGGCCAAAGGGGTCGGGTGCATTGTGGAATGGGTGGTGGCCGAGGGCGGGGACCCTGGCGGTCTGATCCTCGGCTACAGAAGCTGGCCATTGGGACATGGAATGTCACCTCTCTGGTGGGGAAGGAGCCTGAGCTAGTGTGTGAGGTTGAGAGGTTCCGGCTAGAAATAGTCGGACTCACCTCAACGCATGGCTCTGGCTCTGGAACCAGTTTCCTTGAGAGGGGTTGGACACTCTTCCACTCTGGAGTTGCCCCTGGTGAGAGGCGCCGAGCAGGAGTGGGCATACTTGTTGCCCCCCATCTTGGTGCCTGTACGTTGGGGTTCACCCCGGTGAACGAGAGGGTAGCCTCCCTTCGCCTACGTGTGGGGGGACGGGCTCTGACTGTTGTTTGTGCCTATGCGCCGAACGGCAGCGCAGATTACCCACCCTTTTTGGAGTCCTTGGAGGGGGTATTGGAGGGTGCGCCTCCTGGGGACTCCCTTGTTCTGCTGGGGGACTTCAACGCTCACGTGGGCAATGACAGTGAGACCTGGAGGGGTGTGGTTGGGAGGAACGGCCCCCCTGATCTGAACCCGAGTGGTGTTCTGTTGTTGGACTTCTGTGCTCGTCATGGATTGTCCATAACGAACACCATGTTCAGGCATAAGGGTGTCCATATGTGCTCTTGGCACCAGGACACCCTAGGTCGTAGTTCAATGATCGACTTTGTTGTCGTCTCATCTGATCTGCGGCCGCATGTCCTGGACACTCGGGTGAAGAGAGGGGCGGAGCTGTCAACTGACCACTACCTGGTGGTGAGTTGGCTCCGATGGTGGGGGAGGATGCCGGTCAGACCTGGCAGACCCAAACGTATTGTGAGGGTCTGCTGGGAACGTCTGGCAGAGTCTCCCGTAAGACGGAGCTTTAACTCCCACCTCCGGGAGAGCTTTGAACACGTTCCGAGGGAGGCGGGGGACATTGAGCCCGAGTGGGCCATGTTTCGCGCCTCTATTGTCGAGGCAGCTTATCGGAGTTGTGGCCGCAAGGTTGTTGGTGCCTGTCGTGGTGGCAACCCTCGAACCCGGTGGTGGACACCGGCGGTGAGGGATGCTGTCAAGCTGAAGAAGGAGTCCTATTGGGCCTTTTTGGCCTGTGGGACCCCGGAAGCAGCAGATAGGTACCGGCAGTCCAAGCGGCATGCGGCTCGGGTGGTTGCTGAGGCAAAAACTCGGGCGTGGGAGGAGTTCGGAGAGGCCATGGAGAATGACTTCCGTACGGCTTCGAGGCGATTCTGGTCCACCATCCGGCGTCTCAGGGGGGGAAAGCGGTACGCGACCAACACCATTTATGGTGGGGATGGCGTGCTGTTGACCTCAACTCGGGATGTTGTGAGTCGGTGGGCGGAATACTTCGAAGACCTCCTCAATCCTACTGGCACGTCTTCCACTGAGGAAGCGGAGCCTGGGGACTTTGGGTCGGGCTCTCCAATCTCTGGTGCTGAGGTCGCCGAGGTGGTTAAAAAGCTCCGCGGTGGCAAGGCTCCGGGGGTGGATGAGATTCGTCCTGAGTTCCTTAGGGCTCTGGATGTTGTGGGGTTGTGTTGGCTTACGCGACTCTGCAATATCGCGTGGACATCGGGGGCAGTTCCCTTGGATTGGCAGACTGGGGTGGTGGTTCCCCTATTCAAAAAGGGGGACCGTAGGGTGTGTTCCAACTATAGAGGGATCACACTCTTAAGCCTCCCTGGTAAGGTCTATTCAGGGGTTCTGGAGAGGAGGGTCCGTCGGATAGTCGAACCTCGGATTCAGGAGGAGCAGTGTGGTTTTCGTCCTGGTCGTGGAACACTAGACCAGCTCTACACCCTCAACAGGGTCCTGGAGGGTGCGTGGGAGTTTGCCCAACCAGTTTACATGTGCTTTGTAGACTTGGAAAAGGCATTCGACCGCGTCCCTCGGGGGGTTCTGTGGCGGGTACTCCGGGAGTATGGGGTACCAGGCCCATTGATATGGGCTGTTAGGTCCCTGTACGACCGGTGTCAGAGCTTGGTCCGCATTGCCGGCAGTAAGTCAGGCTCGTTTCCGGTGAGAGTTGGACTCCGCCAAGGTTGCCCTTTGTCACCGATTCTGTTTATAACTTTTATGGACAGAATTTCTAGGCGCAGCCAAGGTGTTGAGAGGATCCGTTTTGGTGGCCTTAGAATCGCTTCTCTGTTTTTTGCAGATGATGTGGTCCTATTGGCTTCATCAGCTCGTGATCTACAGCTTTCGCTGGAGCGGTTTGCAGCTGAATGTGATGCGGCCGGGATGAGGATCAGTTCCTCCAAATCCGAGGCCATGGTCTTGAGCCGGAAAAGGGTAGCGTGCCCTCTCCGGGTCGGGGAGGAGGTCCTTACCCAAGTGGAGGAGTTTAAGTATCTCGGGATCTTGTTCACGAATGAGGGAAAACTGGAGCGTGAGATCGATAGGCGGATAGGTGCAGCGTCCGCAGTGAAGCGGGCGCTGTACCGGTCTGTCGTGGTGAAGAGAGAGCTGAGTCAAAAGGCAAAGCTCTCAATTTACCGATCGATCTACGTTCCCACCCTCATCTATGGTCATGAGCTTTGGGTTATGACCGAAAGAACAAGATCTCGGATACAAGCGGCTGAAATGAGTTTTCTCCGCAGGGTGGCTGGACTCTCCCTTAGAGATAGGGTGAGAAGCTCAGTCATCCGGGAGGGACTCGGAGTAGAGCCGCTGCTTCTCCACATCGAGAGGAGCCAGTTGAGGTGGCTCGGGCATCTGGTTAGGATGCCTCCTGGACGCCTCCCTGGTGAGGTGTTCCGGGCATGTCCCACCGGGAGGAGACCCAGAGGAAGACCCAGGATACGCTGGAGGGACTATGTTTCTCGGCTGGCCTGGGAACGCCTTGGGATTCCCCCAGAGGAGCTGCTCCAAGTGGCTGGGGAGAGGGAAGTCTGGGCCTCCCTACTTAGGCTGCTACCCCCGCGACCCGACCCCGGATAAGCGGAAGAAAATGGATGGATGGATGGATGGATGGATGGATGGATGGATGAATGTCCAGCGTATTAAACACCGAAGAGTATTATTTATGGATTTTTTCCCATATTTTTAGACTCATTTTTCGCTCTGATTCTTCGTTTTTCATTTTTGGCGAAAATGGTGCAGTACCAGTTTCGGCCGCTATACGGGCGCTGTAGGCAGCAGCCAGCAGAGGACTCAGAGAGTGAAGAGGAAGAGGGGCCACTTCCAGAAGTTTCTACTTGCTGTGTCCGAAAAAAGACTCCTTTGGTCGGACTGATGACTGTCGCTGCCCGCTCCCTGCTGTGGATGTAGCTGTTTTTGTTTGCAAGATACCACTCATAAACCACACCGCGGATTTTTAAATCCAGCTGATTTCACATTTGGTTCAGCTCAGGAGCCCGTCTGCTATAGTGAGGTAAGAAATATATTTTTAAGCGTTTATTTAGCTAAATTTAAAGAAACAAAGCGTCCGGTTTGACCCGCCTGGCGCCTGCCTAAAATTCGGCGAACTTTAAAAAAAAATCCAGCTGATTTGAACATTTCGTTAAGCTCAGAAGCACGTCTGCTATGAAGTCAGCTAAGAAATATATTTTTTCTCGCAAAGAAATAATTGTTTTACCGTGTTTCCTTGTGAAGATTACTCACTTGCTTCTGTCGCCGTCATCTTGATTAGGGCAAATGAGGCGCTGACGCGTCGCGTGGTGATGACGCGTATTAGACACCGGGGCGTATTGTGTACGTTTTTTTCTTGTTTATTGTTAATAATTGGACAAAGCGTATTAAACACCGGAGCGTATTTTCCTCCGGTGAATACGGTATAGTAGGAGGTTTGAGTGATGACACGGGCAGCTGAGTTCTGGACCATCTGTAACTTGTGGAGAGATTTGTTGGGGAGGCCGTAGAGAAGGGAGTTGCAGTAATCGATACGGGAAGTCACAAGACTGTGCACCAGGATGGCTGTGGAGCGGGGTGTGAGAGAAGGACGGAGACGGTTAATATTACGGAGGTGGAAATAGGCAGACCGAGTAATATTGTTGATGTGTGAAGTGAAGGAGAGAGTGGTGTCGAGGATGACACCGAGACTCTTGACCTGAGGGGAGGGGGATAGCAGAGAGTTGTTAAGACGAGAAGATGTTCTGATTTTGAAATAGAGTTTTTAGTGCAGACAAGAATGATTTCTGTTTTGTTACTGTTTAGTTGAAGGAAATTGTTAGAAAACCAGTGATTTAGCTCATTGAGACAGTCGGTGAGGATGGAGGGTGGGTGGGTGGAGTTAGGTTTTGATGACAAGTAGAGCTGTGTGTCATCAGCATAACAGTGGAAATGGACGCCATATTTCCAGAAGATGTGACCTAGAGGAAGGAGGTAAATGAAGAGGAGGGGACCGAGGACAGAGCCTTGGGGGACACCCGTGGAGACAGGGGAAGACTGGGAACGGAAGGATTTAATCTGAATGAATTGAGTGCGGTCGGAGAGATAAGAGTTGAACCAGTCTAACGGAGTACCTGAAATGCCAATGGAGGTTAGTCTGTTGAGGAGGATAGAATGACAGATGGTGTTGTCAAAAGCAGAACTTAAATCAAGAAGAATGAGGATGGACAGAAGACCAGAATCAGCAACAAGAAGAAGGTCGTTAGTAATTTTTATTAGAGCTGTTTCGGTGCTATGGTGGGGGCGAAAACCAGATTGAAACTCTTCATAATGTTATTGTTGGACAGGTGAGAGTGAAGTTGACTAGCAACAGTTTTTTCAAGAATCTTGGAGATGAAGGGCAGATTGGAGATCGGACGAAGATTATTGAAGTTGGTGAAGTCAAGACCTGGTTTCTTGATGATGGGGGTGATGGCAGCAGATTTGAAGGCTGTGGGAACAATGCCAGAGGTTAGGGAGGAGTGGATGATATTAGTGATGATAGGGAGCAGAGACGGGAGACAGGATTTAACAAGAACTGTGGGAAATGGGTCAAGTTGACAGGATGAGGACTTGGACTTGCTGATAATGTCAGCAATGTCATCAGCAGAGGGGAGGGAGAAGACAGAGAAAGGGAGGGAGGGAGGGGGGAGTTCAACAAGGATGCTGGGGGCAGTATTTGGTCCAAGGTGTTTATGAATTGAAATAATCTTTTCATTGAAATATGACATAAGTGAGTTGCAAAATTCTGTGGAAACCATGTGAGAGGGTAGAGAGTTAGGAGATGAGACAGAACGGTGAAGGAGAGAGAACTTGTCTTTGAATATCAAAATATTTTAAGTTTTAAATACTTCTCATTTTCAAAGATTACTCCTGTGATTTAAAAAATGTTTGATTTTTTTTTATAATATAGAAAAACATGAAGAAACTGATTCTCGTTGGTAGAAATTTCTGCTTCACAATCTATGCAACCATCCTTACTGAATCTCAAAATAATGAGATTATTATTTATTTAATAATGAGATTATAATAATAATAACTTGACCACAAGAATTGATCAACAGAGGATGCCATCTCCTCTGTGGTCCACACTGCTCTCACCTACCTGGAGCAGAAGGATTCCTACGTCCGTATGCTCTTTGTGGACTTCACATCCGTCTTCAACACCCTGATGGATAAACTACTGGTACTCGGACTAAGCCCTTCCCTATGCAACTGGATTTCTTTACCAACAGGCCGCATTCTGTGAGGATCCACAGCCTCTCCTCCTCCTCCTCCATAACCCTCAACACTGGCCCTCCTCAGGGCTGTGTGTTGAGTCCCTTCCTGTTCACTCTGCTCACATATTTCTATAATCCTACCCATCCAGGCTGCCATACTGTAAAGTTTGCACACACAA
>JBBPBX010023748.1:26344-40275 GCA_038048925.1 Garcialebias charrua | reverse complement strand
GTGTTAAAGGGAAATCTCGGGTCACAGAGACCCGACTGTTTTGTTTAGAAATAAGAAGACAGTTTAATCATGAACAAGGCTCCAGCTTTCTCTGTCTGTTCCTAAACATTTCCCTCTGCTGCTGGCTTGTAACCTTGGGTTTGATAAGGCAAGTGAACTCCTCTCTGTGTTCCTGTCTTTTTAAGTTCTAACTGGGCGGAAACGCTTCAGTCTTTGAATGGACAGAGAGTTTGAATGGACGGAGACCTGAAAGCTCTCTGCCTTGCAGCTGGTCAAGCTTGGTCAAGAGCCAAAGACTAACTTGTCAGCTAGAACTGATGGACGCCTCCATCCAGTTCCCCGAGCAAAAGCTCCAAAGTTCCTAATGAACTTTCTTTGAGAAACATCTCTTCTTGAAGTCAGAGGCCTGAAGCTGACATATTCTCTGATGACCAACGCGGAAGCCAGGAGACGTTGAAACGTAAACTAAAACCAGTTTTGGACGTGCTGGGACTAAAGGACTCTGTGCATCTGAAGGCTGGTGTCTTCCCTCTTACCGGGCTGTCGTCAAAAGGTAAAGGGCTGTTTACAAAACGTACTTGGATTTTAGCAGAAGTCGGATGAGAAGTGTCACTCTGGTCTCATGCTCAGGATAATTTTCTTCTTAAATCTTTCCTCCTATTTCTTTTCCCTCTCAACCTAAGCTGGAAACTATATTTTTAAGCTGAAATGCCCCTCAGACTAAATATGTGTAACATCTAGTATTTATGTCTGTTGTGTTAAATCAAGTGTGCTGACGTATTTGAATTGAAAGAAAGTGAAATCATGTCAATCAAGTGTAATGGTGTTAATTTAGTTGATTTATTTTAAATAAATGATAGTGTCTCTTTGACATATCAAACTAAGTTAACGTGTCCATTGTCACTTAATGGCTCTGTTTATTTATCCATCATAAAGATCACAGAAATATTGGGTAAACTGAAAAAGAACAGAATCCGTGAATTTACTATTCAATCTGAATAAGTAGATTAATTAAGGATAAAGAGGTCAGTATTAATATTGACCTCCTCATAATTCTTACATCTGGTGGCCTTCGTACGTGGTTCTGAAAGTTTATTGATATCTGTGGTCTCAGTCATGAACTGTAACGTCATGTTTGCATAAGAGGATCCAAGTTTTAAACTCTGAGGATAATGATTTTGGCTGGAAGTGTTCAAAGCAGGCAGATTCTGCATGTTTTTATCATTTGAAGCTGTGAGATTATTATTGTTTCAACTCTGTTAGACGCTGTTGGAAGCATTCAGGTGAAGTTTTGTCAGCCGTGGTCTGTGGTGGTTCTGGTCCTGGTTCGGTCCAGTTCACGCAGACTCCTGTACAACGCTTTGTTTGACCGCCGAGTCAGAAGCCTGAAAGCTAATTTAACATCTACAAGATTGCTGTTGTGGCATTTTACATGTTAGAGCAGGTCATAGAAGCATATTACTGTAGAACGTAGTCGGATAGTGGTTCTGTTCAGACCCAAGTTTCTGCTCCACGACGAAGTGGACCGGAACCGACCTTTACGCGCTCCGAGTGAGTCCGTGTTTGTTCAACAGCTGCAGTGCTGTGTTACTGAGCGTAACTAAGTTGGCCTGTCTAGGTGTGTTCGCCGCATGTTTCAGAGTTTTGGGGAGTTAAATTGAAGCGTTTGAGTTGTTTTAAGAGTCTATAAAGTTGTGGTCTGTTGTGCGAGCTAACGTTAGAGCTACGTGTCCAAGTACACGTTTGTTTATGAGCTGTGATTGGATGAAACGAGAGCTGTGAGCTGTCAATCACTCATGTAGCGAACGCTGATTCGCTGTTGTGTGCTGTCAATCACTCATGTAGCGAACGCTGATTCGCTGTTGTGTGCTGTCAATCACTCGTGGCGAACGCTGATTCGCTGTAGTGGGAACGCACGCCGTTGCGACCAACCCACTTTGTCGTCATTTCCGGTACTTCATTGGTCGAAGTTAAGAAAACTACATTCACCATGGTTGCTTGGGAAAAGGACTACAGGCTCTGTGATTGATTGGTTGACGTCACGTATCTGTGTAGCGAGCTCCGCCTCGCTCAGCACAGCAGAGCTGGTGACGCGCTGCGTCGACCCGCCTATTTGTGTCGTCATTTCCTGGTGCACTTTGAGTGACGAACAGTCACATTCACAAAAAACATCATAAAAAGTCAGCATTTTTACGGTGAATTAACCAGCTTTAACATATTGTACTGTACACAAACAAAAATTCCTGTTTATTTTAAATAAAAAATTTTAGAATAACAGAGGTACAGACACACAATTTGCTCATTTTAAATACTGAAGAGATTTAAAATAACACTCAAAAAGCATTTTTTATTTGATTTTCAAATTAAAAAAAAAAAAAATGATGGAGAAGAGAGAATTTCCTCATTAAGCTCTTCACATCTCTGAATTTTAAACAGAATTGGTGTGCACAACTGCACATTGTTAGTTAAAAATTGCATTTTTAACGTTTTTCTGTGTAAAATTAATGACTTCAGTTTATTTTAAATGAAAAGTTTAAAATAACAAATGAAAGTACATTTTTCACTCCAAAGAAGCAAAGAAAGCAGACCAAATTTGAACATGTCACAAGACAACTAATTGATAAAAGTCACTGATTTTTATTTGAAGTAACATCATTACTGTTCTGTTATGCTGAGCCCACGAACACTCGTTTATTTTAAATAAAAATTGTTTAAAATAACGAACAGAACGTCCTTTTTCACTCCTGATAACTGTCAAATGCAGTACGAAATCAGTTTCACTGAGACTGCAAGACATCTTTTTAAAGGCATGCTCAAGCAGCATCCTGTCACATTTTAGTGAAGTCATTGCATTTAAGTCAGCCCTCTTTTATAAGCGTTTGAGTAAGAAAAACGGAAATCAGGCTGCTTGGGTTAGTTAGTAACTGTTGTTTGAACGTAAGTTCTATTTTAAAGTTAACACTGCAAGAGTGCATTTAACTTTTACAAAGTTCATTGAGGGTAAAAACCTGAAATAAGGTACCTATGAATACTTATTACACAGTGAAACGCGTAAACCTCAGCTGATTAGTTTATTTGACTCAGTGCTACATTAAAAGTGAATATTTATTTGCAAACACTAACATGAGAACAATCTTTTGATTTTTTTCACACAAAATCAAAACTAAAAGATGGGAGATAACAATTATGATCAAGCTTTACAGCTGCTCACAGCAAAGCTTGAATCGTTAAGGCTTAGTAACATTCGCAGAAGAGAAACTTTTCAACAAGAAAAACTTAAGTTAAAACGTGAGATCAAACGAATTCAAAACAAAAAGATGGGAGATAACGATTGTGATGAAGCTTTACAGCTGCTCACTGAAATACTTGAATTGTTAAGGCAAGATAACATTCGCAGAAGAGAAAATTTTCAACAAGAACAACTTGAGTTAAAAAGTGAGATTGAGCAATTAAAAATAAAACGGCGTGCTATAAATGGTTTTGATGTTCGTCAACTCCCTGACCCGATCTGGTTAAAAACAAAACCAGAGCGTGAACTACATTACCAAGACAAGGTCAAATCCCACTCGCTGGAGCTGGAAGGGACAAGTTCATCAACTCCCTCTCCTAAAAAAGGCGAGAAAAAACATGTTTTTCAAACTAACAAACCACAACAGGAACCTGCCCGCTGGAACAATGAGCCAGAGTGGCTCAGACAAGACCCAGAGTACATAAAACGATTTCAAAGGACGAGCACACGTCCTGTCCCTGCACCTCGGACGAAGCTGCCCGAGATAAGCAAAAAACCACAAACGGTGGACGCCCGCTCTTTAAGTGACCCTCCGCGGTCTACACCGAGCAAAGCTCCTGCCCCTGCACTGCGGACTGGACAGTCCGGGAGTAGCAAAAGGTCACAGAAGTTCCAGGAAAAAGGCAACGCACCACTAAGCTCTGAGGAGATAGTGGACAAAAGTTGGTTGTTTGAAAACTTGAATGATATAGAGGATGACCAAACTGGTACAATGCGTGACGTTGTCTTTGATGACTCAGAGCACATAAATTACCAGCTGTTGGAGGCAGAGAATGAACTGATAAGGCAGAAGTGCAAACGACTAAGAGAAAAACTTCTCAAAGAAGGCCTTGAGCTACAACATCAGTTTAAACAATCAGTGATGAAACAGTGCGCTGTAACTGCTGTTGAGGCTCACATGCAAAACAAAACACCCTCTGAGGTGTGCCCAGGTCAAAAGGTCGTATCCCAGTCGCAAAAAATAGGAGAGGTTCACTCTCCTATAGACAGCGAGGATAAACACCGTCGTCTCAAAGGTCCTCTGACCTCAGAAGAGGCAGAGAACATGCGTCGGTTGTTAAAAGAGTGGGATGATACTAGCGAGAATGAACACTATCGTCTCAAAGGCCTTCTGACCTCAGAAGTGGTGGAGAACACGCGTCGGTTGTTAAAAGAGTTGGATAATACTAGCAAGAATGAACAAGATTTTCAAACTGACATACACCGAAATGTTGGTACCAGTTGGAACAGTGACTCAAAATGGTTTAAAGGGAGCCCCGCCCCTGAAGCACCTCAGATTGAAAAATCTGAGACAAGCAACGAACCACAAAAGGTAGGTGTTCACTCTCTAAGAGACCCACAACGGTTCAGATCGAACCAGATGGGTGAAAACCAAGGTCCATCGTTGGGTGGACTTCAAGAGAAATTGAAGGATGAGGACCTATACTCATGTAACTATGCGTGGTCCCAACAGACACCCCCGAGCCTTGGAACTGCACCTCCCGCGCCTCGAACAGAACAGTTCAAGACAGGCAAAGAGTCACGAATGTCCCGGAATAATGGCCCAACACCTCTATGCTCGGAAGAGACAGAGGAAGTAAGTAGTTTGTCAGTAGATTTGAATGTTACTGTGCTTGACCAACCTGATACAA
This sequence comes from Garcialebias charrua, assembly GCA_038048925.1. Lineage (NCBI taxonomy): Eukaryota > Metazoa > Chordata > Actinopteri > Cyprinodontiformes > Rivulidae > Garcialebias > Garcialebias charrua. The sequence continues at coordinate 35,355 of JBBPBX010023748.1, read as the reverse complement.
TGAGTGGCGTTATCATTGATAATGACACTATCAACATTGACCAACCTGGAGCGATGTGTAGCACTGTCTTTCACAAAGACTCAGAGCACACAAATAACTCAGCGCACACTACTACCAACATTGCCATGGATGTTGACAGCAAACCAATTGCTGACACACAACAACATCCTGAAGGTCATGATGCTGACAGCCAACAAGATGCTGACAGTAAACAAGATTACACAGACAGAGTCACACGTGAACAGAAACGTGGGCCAAGACCTGTGAGGTTTCTGTGTAACTTTATACAAAGGGGGGTGGCTAAGAAAGCTTACCTGCCTATCACACTGGAAGGTGTCCTTGAGCGTGAAGCCCTCCTGGATGGCAGTTCTGATATAACCATTATGTCGGCCAAGCTGTTCGAGGAGCTGAGGACCGCCGCTAACGGTGTTGACAGGCAAATACCCTTTGAGAAATGTGCTATTGAGCTACAGGGTCTCGCAGAGACGAGAACAACCCTAACAGCTATGGCTATGGTTCACATGCAGATTGGCGAAATGACACTACGCCACCCGGTGTACGTGTCTAAACTTGACTCATTCCCATTTTTGGTTGGCCAAGATTTTATAAACCGCTTCAACGCGATTATAGATTATGGTCGACGGAAAATGTGGAGCACAGTGAGAAAACCCCTGCCAATAAAAGTGCTTCCTAGTTGCGATACAGACTGCCTAACCGCAGGTACCGCAAAGGACACACGGGACTGCTCATCCGAGGACGAGAGCCCGGTAAGTGAACCTTCAACTACAGGTGAGACAGAAGAGACCCAAAAGTTGGACCAAACTCTGGCCCAACAAGAGAACCTCCTCTGTGAGCTGACACATTCAGCACTCCCTGACCACTGCCTACCACAGGTAGTGAAAGGTGTTGAGATCCAAGGATCCCACACCGAAGACGCTGTACTGTCCTCTGGGACAGGTAATTCGGCAATTAGCCAAGCTTTCAATGAAACCTTGGTTCAAGGGCATCTGAGTCCAGAAAATGACAGTCAACCAAACGCTGACAGTCACTTGGACATCATTGTTGCAGATTACGAGGACCCCTCATCAGACAAGAAGGGGGCAAACTCGCATTACCTACCACAGGTAGAGAAAGGTGTGGAGATCCAAGGACCCCACACCGAGGTTGCTGTACTGTCCCCTGGGACAGGTAAATCGGCTATCAGCCAAGCTTTCGATGAAACCTTGGTTCAGGAACATTTGTGTCTAGAACTAATCAGAAATGACATAGTTTTTACAGACTCAAAGAGCCTCTCTTCAGTCGAGAGGTGGGAAGACACACACAACGACAGTGACCCGTCGCAGTCTGTACAATCAGACACACCTGCGACTGCGCCGACGGTTGTGACACACCTGAATTACACGGAAAGAGGTAAACGTAAGAAGATACGTTGGCCAAAACCTAAACGATTCCTGTGTACCGTCTTCTCTCAGCTGCGCGAACAGCTTAAACTAAACGGTGGCATCCTAACTTGTGCCCATGGACGGACGTCCTCACCTGTGCTCGTGGTCCCCCATGACCAAAGGGGGGTGATGTTAGGCCATGCCAAAGACAAAGATTTGAATGTACACCTCAGAAACACTTTTGCTTTCGCCCAGAAAAACCTGGAAAAATCCGCTGAAGGACGTAAGGCGTACTATGACCAAAAGGCCTCTCACAATGAACTCCAAGTGGGAGACAGAGTCTGGTACTATACGTTCGCCCCAGCAACCGGGAAAGGAGGGTCCGAGACCGGAACTCTCGCCCGCAAACTAATGCCCAGGTGGACTGGACCTCATCTGATAACAGACAAAGTGTCCTCAGTCGTCTACGAAATCAAAATCAGCAAAGGCCGCAAAGAGCCAATTGCTAAATGGGTACATCGAAATCAGATCAAACCTTACAAGGCGTTCAATGACTCCACAAAAGACAAAGATCTCACAAACACACCGACTTCATGGGATAATAAGGTCGTCCAAACACAAGTTAGTAAATAAACTAATCAGGTTTAAACTACCGTATTTCCCACCCTATAAGTCGCATTGTCCAATTTGAACTTAGAAACGCTAAGCCTAAAACCCACAACAAAAAACTAACCTTAACAACCGTTTAAATCCACGAGATTTAATTTGACCTCGGTCATAAAGTTGAGACCTGTTTTTCTTGTGTGTTGCACTTTGGAATCTGACGACAAGAGTGTGTCGAAGCAGTGAAACGTTGTTTCCTTGTTGTTTAGTCATTACTGTTGTCATTAGTTGAGATATTGTTTGGTTCTGAACACTCCCAGCCAAAAAGGTTTTGTATTAACATTGGTTAATGAATGATATGGATTTAACTATGCCAACATGCAGTTCGTTTTGTTAAATCTCAATCGTCGAAGAGTCAATGTAGTTTAAAGCTACTCAAGGTACCATAAACTACATTGACCTCACAATTTCTAAATTGAACCGATTCGATCGTTTCTATTCTAGATTGTCTATTCATTTTGATGAGTCTCGCCATAGACTTCAAAATTTATTAGGAATACCAAATCCTACGTCGTTCGTCTAAAAGACAACAGACATTTAGATCAAACTATATTTCATTTTTTTATTTTAGTTTAACCTAAACTAAGTAATGAATGGAGGAATAGTTTGGAATTAGAGGCCTTCGTTACAGAAGCCCTCCAAAATTTTATAGGTACAAATCCCTATATCTAATTTTACAGAATTGATCCACCCCTTAATTGGTAAGTGTAGCTGATCTAAACCATGATAGCTTACATACCAGGTGCATATAGGTAAGGCTTAATGTAAAATCCCAATCATAAGCCCACCTTAAAAAACATAATTGCATGACACATAGAACCAGAGTGGCACTGACTGGAAACCAACCAGCCAACAACCTTCGATGTGGGGACCTGCAGCTCCAACGCTTGGTCTTCAACCTTCATCCAAGGGTCGCCTCCTCTGCGTCAATCGAGGGATCCCCTCTACATGCTGATTATGAAAACAATTGTTGCTGATCAATCAACAAAACTAATCGTTGTGGATTTACTGCTGTGGAATTACCGCTGTGGATTATAAGACTTTGCTTTCCAAGGGATCACAGACTTTGTTTTCCAAGAGTTAACAGACTTTGTTTTCCAAAGGATTAAAAGCTTTTCGCAATGGGATTACCTACGAACAGTATGGAATTTCCAAAAACTTTATGGGATTATAATTTTTGATTTTTTTTTTCCACTTGCTGGATTACTTCAAGATCAAAGACAGTTCAAGGTTTCCTTTCGTGTTGGACCCCATCCCCAAGGACTGGCGATGGCTTCCAAAAGGGGGGAGATGTAGTGGACCTACCCAGGGTCAAATTAAGGTTTTTGAACTGTCCAGTGATGACCTTTACTGACCTCTCAGTAAAGCAAGACATTTACTACAAAATCATTCATTTAGCTATAATCTGATAACATAGTCACCAATAAGAGACTATTTCTATCTTTGATTTTAAGCTGATGTGATCAAAAGAATAACTTTTGTCATTTTCATGATGTGTGCTTTTAAGCTGTGTTATTCTTTGAGAGTTAAACTGTGTTTCACTGCTGTGTTAAAGGGAAATATCGGGTCACAGAGACCCGACTGTTTTGTTTAGAAATAAGAAGACAGTTTAATCATGAACAAGGCTCCAGCTTTCTCTGTCTGTTCCTAAACATTTCCCTCTGCTGCTGGCTTGTAACCTTGGGTTTGATAAGGCAAGTGAACTCCTCTCTGTGTTCCTGTCTTTTTAAGTTCTAACTGGGCGGAAACGCTTCAGTCTTTGAATGGACAGAGAGTTTGAATGGACGGAGACCTGAAAGCTCTCTGCCTTGCAGCTGGTCAAGCTTGGTCAAGAGCCAAAGACTAACTTGTCAGCTAGAACTGATGGACGCCTCCATCCAGTTCCCCGAGCAAAAGCTCCAAAGTTCCTAATGAACTTTCTTTGAGAAACATCTCTTCTTGAAGTCAGAGGCCTGAAGCTGACATATTCTCTGATGACCAACGCGGAAGCCAGGAGACGTTGAAACGTAAACTAAAACCAGTTTTGGACGTGCTGGGACTAAAGGACTCTGTGCATCTGAAGGCTGGTGTCTTCCCTCTTACCGGGCTGTCGTCAAAAGGTAAAGGGCTGTTTACAAAACGTACTTGGATTTTAGCAGAAGTCGGATGAGAAGTGTCACTCTGGTCTCATGCTCAGGATAATTTTCTTCTTAAATCTTTCCTCCTATTTCTTTTCCCTCTCAACCTAAGCTGGAAACTATATTTTAAGCTGAAATGCCCCTCAGACTAAATATGTGTAACATCTAGTATTTATGTCTGTTGTGTTAAATCAAGTGTGCTGACGTATTTGAATTGAAAGAAAGTGAAATCATGTCAATCAAGTGTAATGGTGTTAATTTAGTTGATTTATTTTAAATAAATGATAGTGTCTCTTTGACATATCAAACTAAGTTAACGTGTCCATTGTCACTTAATGGCTCTGTTTATTTATCCATCATAAAGATCACAGAGATATTGGGTAAACTGAAAAAGAACAGAATCCGTGAATTTACTATTCAATCTGAATAAGTAGATTAATTAAGGATAAAGAGGTCAGTATTAATATTGACCTCCTCATAATTCTTACACACAGTGTCAAAAGCCAGGGAAAAGAGGTAAGTGAGACTTAAAAACTGTGAGGGTGGGGGCTGCCTGACATATAGTAGTAAGTCATTGCACAGTCTTGGACCTGCAACAGAGAAGGCCCTGTCACCTCTGAGCTTAAGATGGGTTCCTGGAACCAATAGAAGCATCTGATCTGCTGATAGCAGAGATTGCTATGAGACATATGGCTGCAGCAGATCAGTGAGATAAGAGGGGACAGAACTGTTTAGAGATTTAAAAACATACAGGAGTATTTTGAACTGAATTCAAAAGTGAACAGGGAGCCAGTGCAGGGAGGCCAGAACTGGTGTAATGTGCTCTCTTTTGCCTGTACCAGTTAAAAATCGGGTTGCAGAATTTTGGACCAGTTGTAATTGTGCAATGGAGACTGACTGATTCCAAACAGAAGCACTTTGCAATAATCAAGCCTGAATGTTATAAACACATGGATTACTGTCTCAAGATGATTTTTGGACAGAATGGACTTCAGTTTAGACAGTCGCCTCAGCTGGAAACAAAACAGCATTTAACAATTATGTTTACATAGATCTGTGATTTTTTTTTTCTCTAACAGGGCTTATGGGTAAAAAAAAAAGTCAAACTAGAAACTAAAACATATTAATTATTTTGTTCACTCTAAATGGCTTGATTATTGTATGAATTTAATTTACACTATGTTATTGTGTGCTTGATGATTCAAGCTTTGGATGCTTGTCAAATTTTTGATGTGTTCATGTGCATCTAGTATTTTCTTCACTTGTTTTTCAAGGCAAACCAATCAAATAATTTCTCACCTTTTCACCTTAATGTTTTATGTTCTCCCTGTAGAAAAGATGCGTTTGTAAAAATATCTTGTAAAGCGCGCAGTGTTGTTTTCCACTTGACACAGCCAACTGCTGAGCTATCTTCAACATATACAGAGCGCAGTGCATACTAATCCAGAAATCCCAATGTTTTATTCAAAGATTTTTTTTTTTCTTCAAGCTGTGGGACCTGAGGCGGCACACTTGCTCCATGGATTTTTGATGTCACTGTTGTGGAGCAGGTTCTGTGTGCGTTATAGAAAAAAGTGCAGCGTTCACCAAAGTGGAGGGATATATATCTATCTATTGAGTCTCGGTGTTATTACAGTTTCCATTCCTTCCTGGCGTGAACGCATCTGTGCTCGTTACTTCTTTGCTCTCGAACATTACACATTGTTCACTTTAAAAGGTTGGGTGGAGTGCCGCTGTGAAAGTCTTGCAGCTGAGGGAGAAGGAAGTGCAAAGAAAATGAAGAAGGTGAGGTTTTTAGAAGGGAACCAGGTAGGTGAAGACAGGAGAAAGGACTGCTTTAAAAGGAGTTCCTGAAAGGGTACGCTGCACGGACTACACCAGGCGTGGACTAGACAGGTGCTGCGGTCACAGCCATAGACTGAGTGAGAAACAGGCGGTGTGAAAAATTGATGTGCCCTACTTACAGCAGCTGAGCAGAAAGGAGTGGCATGCCAGGAGGCTGGAATGATGTCAGATTCTAGAAGCAAGTGAACCCTGTTGTGTTTTGTCTCTTTTCATCTGTTGTGCAGTACACCCTGCAAATTAGCTTTTGGATGTGCATCGTATAATTAGTTTTTTAAATGCTAACTTGCTGTGCAGCTTTGTCGCCCTATTTATTTTATTTATTTTTTAACATTTGTGTTTCCTTTTTGAACTAGTTGCTTTTGCACCATGGAGCCATAAAAAGTCTCTTTTTGAGGCACAAAAGTCCATGATGGTGGCTTGTGGCCACACTGCTCTCATTAGCTTAGCTCCTTGGTCTTTGGCACCATTTGACCAAACGAAGGTCTTTATCTGCTGTGTTTTTTTATTTAAATGAGGTGGGGAGAAACACTGGTCTCTGAACAAGTCAGCAGAAGGGAAACCGCTGCGCGTTAATCAACACTGTCAAACACCACAAAGGAACAACCAAGGAGTACTGCCGATTTAGCCCGTTTACTCCGAGGAACATCTTAATGACCAACAAGGATTTATGGGGGTTTACACTGCAGGCCACACAGGGTGTCAAGCTTTTGAATTTATGCTGTTCTCAGCAGCCATCTTAATGTAGTGTGGTGACCATAAGTCACCTATGGGCTGAGATCACAGAGCACAACGTCACACCATTTAACTGCCATTTACAGGCAAGCAATGCTTTTCAATAATCCATCCATTCAACCAACACACAATATTCTTCTTATCCATAATGGAGTCATTGAGGCAACAAGTCTAGTAGACAGTGGTTCCCAACCCTGGTCCTCGAGGACACTGCCCTGCACGTTTTAGTTGTTTTCCTGCTTTGGTACACCTAATTTGAGTGAATTGGTAATTAGTCAAAGTCAAGTCAAAGTCAACTTTATTGTCAGAACTGCAATATGTACAGGACATACACAGGATTGAAATTGCGTTTCTCTCAGTCCCTCGGTGCAACAGTAACCATTTAAACACTAAAACACTGAAACATTTAATAAACATAAGCATAAAATAGTAAAAGTGTAACACTGTCCTGAGTTTTTGCATAGTAGTATAAAAGTATGAAAATTTACACCAACACTAAAACACTAAACATTTAATGAACATAAGCATAAAATGAAATAATAAAAGTGTAATACTGTCCTGAGTTTTTGCATAGTAGTATAAAAAGTATAAAAAGTGTATCTATAAAATAAACTAAGGTTCTAATTACAAGCTTCTACAGAGCTTAAAGGTCCATTGACATGATTTTTTTTTACTATTCATCAAATTGCTCAATATATATATATTATCATTTAAATATGTTCGTTTTTGCAAACAAAATGATAAATCACTTTAATTTTGCTTTAAAAGTGATTTTGAACTTCAAGCCGTGTTTAATCATGGGAAATCCGATTACACGCGAACGCACCATCTGTGACGTAGTGAGAGGCAGAGGGCTCTGGTCTCTTTAATAGCGGACAATTTAAAACCCGATGAATTTATCAATCTATGTGAAGATTTGAGCTATTTGTCTTCATTTTGGGAAGCAGAAAATAGTTTGGGTGATGGAACAAGAAACAACAGGATCTAATTTAGGTCTGATGCTGTATCAGACTTACCTTCATGTCGAGCTGCTCACCACGCGCACTGTGACAAGCCCAGAGCTCTGCCTCTCACTACGTCACAGATGGTGCGTTCGTGTGTAATCGGATTTCCCATGATTAAACACGGCTTGAAGTTCAAAATCACTTTTAAAGCAAAATTAAAGTGAGTTATCATTTTGTTTGCAAAAACGAACATATTTAAATGATAAAATATATATATTTTGAGCAATTTGATGAATAGTAAAAAAAAATAATGTCAGTGGACCTTTAAGTAATTCAGTCACTGAATCAAGTGTGTTGGAGCAGGGAAACAACTAAAACATGCCGGATAGTGTTCCTCGAGGACCAGTGTTGGGAACCACTGCAGTAGAAGAACCTAGACACTGACCTGAACATTGTCATCATGTCTATTGTAAATTTAAAAAAAATACACAATCAAAAAGGAGCTAAGGGAAAAGCTAAGCTCCTAATTCACTGGTTAGCCTAATCTTGGCAATGACCATTGGTCATGAGTTATGAATTATGACTTAAAGGACAAGACCCTTGATGAAAGTGGTTGAAATGAGCTTCTTTTCTGAGGTGGCCGGGCTCAACCTTGGAGATGAGTCCAGAACCGAGAAGCTTTGTTCTCTTTAAGCTGCTGCTCATACACATCAGAAGCACTTAGAAAACATGGTTCATGCCTTTCTCTACAGTTTGTTTTGACATGACCCACTGGGAGGAAACCCTGAAGTAAAGACAGATCTTGCCTATTATATATTCTCTCTGGTCTGGGGATGTGTGGCATGGATTTGCATGGCAAATATATATTCAGAGGTTACAGTACATTTTAAGCTAAAAGCATAAATATCCTGAATACCAAGTTGTTTACGATTCCTTTCAATTTCCCATGACTCCCATCACTCCCAGGCACAACCTTTCCAAATACAGGTAGTCCTCGACTTACGACGCCCCCGACCTACGACGTTTCGGACTTACGAACTCATCTCATAAAATAATTTTTTTTTTAAATAAATGAATACATGAATACATGTACAGTACTGTGCAGCCACCAAGCACTTAGCCTATCCTAACACAGTTTTTAAAGATGAAGGAGTGAGTTGAATTGTCTCCCTCCTCCCTAGCAGGCTCCATTCCCATAAAGGGAGCTAGCTCCCTTTATGTGAAAGGGAGACAATTCAACTCACTCCTTCATCTTTAAAAACTGTGTTAGGATAGGCTAAGTGCTTGGTGACTGTACAGTACTGTACATGTATTCATTTATAAAAATA
>JBBPBX010023748.1:0-26308 GCA_038048925.1 Garcialebias charrua | reverse complement strand
TTTTGTATGTGATCCGACTTACGTTATTTTCGACGTACAGACGGTCCTTAGGTCCGGAACTCTTTCGTAAGTCAAGGACTCCCTGTAGTCAGGCATTCCTTCCACCACGCATTAGCTAAAAGTCTGCTGATCAACAATTCCTGGCACCTGTCATCTCTTCCTAAAGTCTTCATCTGTATTTTAAGTTTGTCCATCTGTCTCTTTTTCACAGCACTCCCTGAATAGGGCTCATTTCTCTAAAAGGTGAAATGCATGCTGGGTAATTGAAAGAGGGCAACTGGCACAAGTCAAACAGATGGAGACGTACTGTGTGTGTGTGTGTGCAGTGTGTGTATGTGTGCCATGCCTGGCAGGAGTCAAACGGCTGTAGATTTATCAGCTTCCCAGTGGAGGCCAAACAGCAACACTTGCCAGCTTCCACACCTCGCTTCACAAAAACACACATACACATCTTACCCCATGCCATCATTATTTCTCCTTCTGATGAACACGTTGATTTTTGTCTGTGGGTGGTCTGTTGTGTAATTGTTTTCCTTCATTCTTTTGGCTTATCACCTCTTGATAGAGTGTCTTGAATGTCCCAGACTCCATTTTCCATTGTTCCATTTCTTTTATTAATCGCTCTCATGCCAGAGTTAAAAATCAACATCAGTTTACATGGAAAAATGACATTTGTAGCTGATTTGGTTCAACTTGAAAACCAACATTATGCACAATATTGCAAAATGTTGCACAAAGGATTGTGAAGGATTTTCAATTATTACAATTAGGTAAGATTTTATTTCAAAATCTTTAAAACTGAGTTATAGGGGAGGCACAGACATCTCTTCCCATATCCACCTCTTTCAGCTCTTCTGGGAGGAGCCCAAGGCACAGGCCAACCGAAAGACAACAACGTAGTCTCTCCAGCGTGTCCTGGGTCAGCATGTCCTGGCAGACTGGGGTGGTGGGTTCCCTCTTCAAAAAGCAGGACCGGAGGGTGTGCTTCAATAGGGGCAAAACTCTCCTTAGCTCTACAACATTCAAAGCCTTAAAGAAATCAGGGTGGATCTCATCCACCACCAGAGCCCTGCCACCGCAGAGCTTTTTAACCACCTTGGCGACCTCCCCCATGGTTATGGACAGACCAACCTCAAAGTCCCCCAACTCAGCTTCCAAAAAAAGTCCACCAAAAAATAAAAATATTCCTAGATCAAGTGCATTGGTGAACGACGTTAATAGTAAATTTGAAAATTATTTACATATTTGAATTACATCAATATCTGTAAACTGACCTGGGTTAAAGTCTTTTTGTGCCTACTAATGTTGGATTGCTGTGGTGAACAGCAGTTCTAGATCATCAAGTGTCCCTTTTGACCACCAAGTGCTTACATTTTCTGCTTTGCCGCTGTCTCTCATCGGTTCCACCACACCACACCAGTTAAGGGCCTGCCCACTGCTGGTACCCACCCACACTCATCCCGGTTTATGGGATTTATTGTTTGAGATTCCAAGTGAGCCACTCCGAGGGGCCGATTTTGACGTAAGAAGACAGCTGCCACTGATTGGTCAGTGGAGCTATGTCACAAGATGACCTATCCAGCAAAACAGCAAACTACATCGGAACCTCCATTTCCTCATTGTGTTGACGGACGGTGCCACAAAAAAAGAACACATTTATTGAGAGATATCAGAGATGATGTTGCAACATGGCTACACCCGGACTTATATGCAGTGCTGAGATAAGCTAACAAAATTGAAGTCTGATTATAGGGCGATTAAGGACCACAACAGGCGGAGTGGCTCAAACACAATGACCTGTGATGATACTACACACAGAGCAGGGAAATAAGTCACGGTGGCAAATCATCTACAGTATACCTGAGAAGGACCGATAAGACAAGAGCCAAGTGGGGTTGCACATATCAATGTCCAAGTGTCTATTCTGAGTTTTAATAAAACCTGTTCAGTGGTTCTTGAGATATTTTGCTAACAGACTAGCAAATTCACTCATGGTTGATAATGTAGTAATGGCAGCTGGTGTAATTAGTGGAAATTTTATGAAATAATATTCATACCTTACAATATGTTGTCTTTTGTGTACCATTACTCCCACAGTCGCCATCTCTTCCTCTAGCTTTTTGAATGTTCTTGTTTGCCATTGGCAGTCAGTGACTGATTTGAGACAGTGTGTGTGTGTGTGTGTGTGTGTGGGGGGGGGGGTGTTCAAAGAAGAAAAATAGCATAAGGGGGTTACGTTTTGTTGATCTAGGTCTTAAAAGAAAATCTTTGGCTTGGTGATATTTTTTTTCTCTCTTGGGTGTTAGTGCAGTGCACACAAATACATACAACGAGACGCTTAAGCAAAATAAACACAGTGAGATTTTTACAAGATGATTTATTTCTAAAAAATAAAAATATTTATTCCCTGGGAGTGAGAGGTAAGTTTAGGTTCAGTTTCAGCTGCATTAAAACACAAAATGTCTCAGAATAAACTGGTTAATATAAAAGTTCTTTACAAGTACAGTACTTCCCTGTCCTTGGCTGTTTAGTTAAGGATTTAGAAGGACTTCTTTGAGGCGAGAAGGATATAATCCAGTGTTTCTGTAATCCTGTGTGGATATATGCACTCAGCCGATCACACACACACACACGCATACACACACACACGTGCAAACATGTATTTCTGTATTCTTCAATACATTTCAAGTCAAGTTCGGCCCTGGGAATGCCGTCTTCATTTAAGTTTACATGGACAAAAGCATTGGAGTTAGTAATTATAATACAGTTTGTTGCATTTTTTTACACAACATCCTGGACTATGGGGATTCCCAATAACTCTCATGATCTCATACCTGAGCAACATTGTTTCAAATTACATACTGTAGTTGAATAATTCTATGATTGACTCAACTTCTTAAACTACTGTTGATTACCAAGAAAATTGTGTTGATATTAAACTACTCATTCTTCTTCTTCTTTCGGCTTTTCCCTTTTCAGGGGTCGCCACAGCGAGTCATCCTCCTCCACCTCACTCTGTCCTCTGCATCCTCTGTCCTCACTCCAACTACCTCCATGTCCTCTCTAACTGCATCCATATATCTCCTCTTTGGCCTTCCTCTGTGTCTTTTTCCTGGCAGCTGCATTTCTAACATCCTTCTACCAATATACCCACTGTCCCTCCTCTGGACATGTCCAAACCATCTCAGTCTGGCCTCCCTAACTTTATCTCCCAGTTGTTCAACATGTGCTGTACCTCTGATGATCTCATTCCTGATCTTATCCATCCTTGTCACTCCTAAGGAGAACCTCAGCATCTTCATTTCTGCCACTTCCAGTTCTTTCTCCTGTCTTTTTGTCAATGACACCGTCTCCAGACCATACAACATAGCTGGTCTCACCACTGTCTTGTAAACTTTTCCTTTGACCTTTGCTGACACCTTTTTGTCACAAATCACTCCTGAAACTTTTCTCCATCCACTCCATCCTGCCTGGACTCTCTTTTTCACTTCTTTACCACATTCCCCATTTTCCTGGACAGTGGACCCCAAGTACTTGAAGTCCTGCACCTTTGTGACCTCTGCTCCTTGTAGCCTCACTGTTCCACTGGCCTCCCTCTCATTCACACACATGTACTCTGTCTTACTACGACTGACTTTCATTCCTCTTCTTTCAAGAGCATACCTCCACCTCTCCAAGTTCTCTTCCACCTGTTCCCTGTTCTCACCACAGATCACAATGTCATCTGCAAACATCATAGTCCATGGGGATTCCTGCCTGACCTCATCTGTTAGTCGGTCCATCACCAGAGCAAACAAGAAGGGGCTCAGAGCCGATCCTTGATGCAATCCCACCTCCACCTTGAAGCTATCTGTCACTCCTACAGCACATCTCACCACTGTCCTGCTGTCTTCATACATGTCCTGTACCAGTCTAACATACTTTTCTGCCACTCCAGATTTCCTCATGCAATACCACACCTCCTCTCTTGGCACCCTGTCATATGCTTTTTCTAAATCCACAAACACACAATGGAGTTCTTTCTGACCCTCTCTGTACTTCTCTATCAACATCCTCAAAGCAAAGATGGCATCTGTGGTGCTCTTTCTTGGCATGAAACCATACTGCTGCTCACAGATAGTCACCTCTTGTCTAAGTCTTGCTTCCACAACTCTCTCCCAGATCTTCATTGTGTGGCTCATCAACTTAATTCCTCTGTAGTTGCTACAACTCTGTACATCACCCTTGTTCTTAAAAATGGGCACCAGCACACTTCTTCTCCATTCTTCAGGCATTTTCTCACCCTCAAATATGCCATTGAATATTTGAGTCAAAAACCTCACTGCCATCTCTCCAAGACATTTCCAAACCTCCACTGGTATGTCATCAGGTCCTACTGCCTTCCCCTTCTTCATTCTTTTCAAAGCTTTCTGGACTTCACCCTCACTAATCTTTCCCTCTTCCTGGTCCACAGATTCAATGACCTCTACTCTTCTTTCTCTTTCATTCTCTTCATTCATTATCTCCTCAAAGTACTCCTTCAATCTTCCTGTCATTAAACTACTCATTGAATATATATATTTATATATACAGTACCGGTATATATTCCAAATTTTACAAGGTAGGCTTGGCCCCAGATATGAATAAGAAATAGCACAAGTTAGTTATTCTCTCATGATGTATAGTGTGGACTGACAACAGGTAAAGTACACAAATTAGAATTGACAGTATTATAAATTTATCATAAAAGTAAGAAAAAACTAAGCACTTTATTTTATTTCAACCACATGTTTTGACTGTACAGTATGTACCGTATTCGTCGGCGTATAAGTCGCACCGGAGTATAAGTCGCACCAACCTAATTATGCCCAATTAAATGGAAAAATCAACGTATAAGTCGCATCGGCCTATAAGTCGCACCGGCCTATAGGTCGCACCTCACGTGAACTGGTGTTTTGCCCAAAATGGACTGGCTGCCAAATTGTTTGGAAGGACTTTTGACAAGATTATCACATAAAAACTACAGTATTTTGTTTGATGTGTCTTAGTTGAACTTTTCATTAATAAATGAACATTATTTTGGACTGGCTGCCAAATTGTTTGGAAGGACTTTTGACAAGATTATCACATAAAAACTACAGTATTTTGTTTGATGTGTCTTAGTTGAACTTTTCATTAATAAATTAACATTATTTTGGACTGGCTGCCAAATTGTTTGGAAGGACTTTTGACAAGATTATCACATAAAAACTACAGTATTTTGTTTGATGTGTCTTAGTTGAACTTTTCATTAATAAATGAACATTATTTTGGACTGGCTGCCAAATTGTTTGGAAGGACTTTTGACAAGATTATCACATAAAAACTACAGTATTTTGTTTGATGTGTCTTAGTTGAACTTTTCATTAATAAATGAACATAATTTTTGTATATTTTGTGTCTTTCATCATTTATCTTTAAAGATAAACACATAAAAATATATTTTTATTAGCTGACATTACAGTAAAAAACGTGTCTCAGTTTAAAATGATGACAGAAACAGATACTGTATTTATTTTATGGTTTTTATTTATTTATTCAAAACCATTGAAGTCTTCATCTTCTGTGTCACTGCACCATTTTTGGACCAGGCAGATGTCAACAGTGTAGGTACTGTAAAGGGTTTCTTAGCGCCCATAGCGGCCGAAACTGGTACTGCACCATTTTTGGAGTTTTTGACCAAAGTCAAATTATGACCAAAATATTGGAAAAATCGACGTATAAGTCGCACCAGCCTATAAGTCGCAGGGCTTAGAAATGTAGGCAAAAAGGTGCGACTTATACGCCGGAGAATACGGTATGTGAAATAAAGTATTTTATGCAATACTGTCGTAAAACAGCGGTTTAGGTTGGTTTTGTTCAGTTCCCTGGTTAAACCTACACTGCATCACTCCAGCTAAATACAAGAAGAGCAATACAAAAAATTACAAATGATGTTTACTATCATTTAAATTATTCACACCAAAATATGTTTGTAATGTAACAAAATTTTTCATGTTAGTCTTTATTGTCACTCAGAGATTTCACTTCCTAAACTTAAGTTGAAGTTTGTCTTCTCCCCAGTGACGGTGGTTGAGGATGAGCCATTTGGCTTGGAAAGATGTCATTTATTTTCCTCTTTGTGCTGTAGATTGGCAGAACTAACATGGTAAACACTTTAGGTGGGCAACAAACCACTCGGTGTGTTTTAAAGTGGCTTCAGAGGAGACTTTTAATAAACCGAGGGACTTATCCAACATCTCTCGAGCCGCACTCAACAAAGACGGTGGGAGGGGACATGAAATGGGCTGTTTTGTTTTTCCTCTTCGCTTCTCCTGCTGGATCACACTCGTTAGGGGTTTTATTACTTCAGACTCAAAGAGGAGTCCATCTATTGCCTGATAAAAACGTCCGAACATATTAAACATCTGCACACAAGCTCAGACACACTGAAAGGTACCCTAGATCCTCTTAAAAGCAGGCAGTTGGACTGTCAGAGTTTAGAAGTTTAATTGGCCAACGTCTCGGCAGAGAGGTGTGAGAGGAGTGTGGACAGCTGCAAAGAGAAAGTGCATTGCCTCCCTCCAAGCTTGCAGTGATTTAAGAGGTGATGCACTGATTGTCAGCTTCCTTTGTTGGTTAAAGCACGGTGGAGAAAGGTGATTTTTACCAACTGTTGTCGTATGCGATGTAACACAAAATCACCACTATCTCAGTTAATAGGAAGCACGTTAAAAAAGACAGCAGGCTAAATTTGCCAATGTATCATCATTAAATGTAATATGGAGGTGCAGGGATAGTCGAAACTCAGAGCTTGTTGATGAACATTGTATTTTCTGTAGCCACTGAAGCTAGCAGTTGTGAGTCATGAAATTTCCCCCGAGCTTCTTCATAGATTTACTTTCTCCATACTTTGCTCTTCGCTGCGTTCTGTCCTCAAGCATTCAGGGCTGCACTCATTTAGCTTCTTCCTTTCTCTCCGTTAAAAGTTACACAGGGAGGATAAGCACTCCCTAAGCTAGCCAAATTTCAGGAAGCAAAGTAATTACCCCCCTTGCTAGCAGGATAATAAATTCACCCAGTTCACTAAAAAGTAGGAATGCACAATTTCCATTTGATAAGCATCTGTAAAAGCTACAGCTGTATGAATAACGTTGAACAGTGACACCCAGTTAGTATTTTAGATACCTACATTTTTTTAAAAGAAGTAGTCTTTATTTGAAGGTTTCATTGTGTTTCAATATGACTCATAACTTTTATTCTTCAATTCCTAAAAATATTGATGCATTAAAACCTAATCTTCAGTGGTGTACAAAAACACTTCAACCTGTTTCCACAAAATGAATACTGTACTGTATTCACTAGAAAATCAGCTAGAGGTCAGTTTATTCCTTTGGGAATTACTGCAGTCTCTGAATTGCTTTAAACATCAATTTTATGGTTGTTTTTATTTTCCTCACTAAAATATGACCTGCTTATGTTAAAAACCTATATGCTTTTGTGTTAGAATTTGGACAGAGGCTGTTTTGTAACAGGCCATAGTATAACCCCAGTCTGGACTATACCTGTGGTTAAAGGGGACCAGCCTAGATTATACTTCAGGTATATTATGGCCTAGGACATTTATATATGGTATACATTGGCCTAGATCTCTTAATACCACTTAGACCAGATTGTACCACCATGATATTGGTAGTGTTGAGTCATATGCCATAATTACTTAATTTTTCAACATTTTATTGGAAGTTCAGGCTTATCGGGTAAGTTAAGTGAGAAAGCTAACTGACAAATCTTAAAACTCTAAACATTTTGTAAAAGGGTTATGAATTGGCCTAGGCCAGGTTATAATTATGGGCATATTCTGGCCTGGAGGGGGTATAGTCTGATCTATGCTATTTTACACTGTTGGAATCAGTTTGTCCTTGGACAGTTTATCCCCTGGGGTATACTCTAGCTTGGGTCAACCTATACCTGGGTTTAATCTGTGCAGGAGTTAATTTGGCCTATTACACCAGAATGTTGAATTGGTTCCCAGGAAGGGTATCCGACATGAAAACAACGCCAAGTCTTCTTGCGAGTCAGTTTCCTGTGACAACCCTTGAGGAAGGGAGCAGCCGAAAGAAGAAAAAAAAAACAGAATGTTTTAATTACAGAAGTTACTAATGAACTACTAGCTTGAAGTTAGCATTAATAAAAAAAATAACCTAACATTCATGCTTTTTGATTGTGGGGGGACACTGGAGTCCACCCATTACGTTTCTGAAACCACTCAATCCTGTTCAGGGTTGTTGGAGCTGATGCCTACAGTTTCTTGAGCGGCCAACTGGTGAGAGGTGTGGAACAACCATACACAGACTCGCACATGCTCCTATGAAGTATTTAAAGTCAAAAAGTCAAAGTCAAAGTCAACTTTATTGTCAGATCTGCAATATGTACAGTGCAGGACATACACAGGACCGAAATTGCGTTTCTCTCAGTCCCTCGGTGCAACAGTAAACATCTAAACATTGAAACACTGAAACATATAATAATAGACATAAGCATAAAATAGTAAACCTAACACTGTCCTGAGTTTTTTGCATAGTGGTATAAGAGTATGAAAATTTACACCAACTCTAAAACTAAAACATTAAACATTTAATGAACATAATATTGTCCTGAGTTTTTGCATACTAGTATAAAAAAAGAGTATAAAAAGTATAACTAAAATAAACTAAAGGTTTCTAGCATTGACATTTGCAAAGTGGCAAAGCAGCGTATGAGTCAATGTACACAGTATATGTATGAGGTAGTAGTTGATGTTGTTGTAGAGGCAAAAAGTGGCATATGCAGTAAGGCACATTGGGCATCCCTAAATAAGACCGTTCAGAGCACACTGTATATGTACCAGCAGTGGTGTAGATATTAGAGTAGTGTAAATAAATGTAAACAGTAGTAATTACATGTAAGCAGTAGTAATAAAAGTAAACAGTATTAATAAATGTAAACAGAGAATGTAAACAGTATTATGATTATAGGCAGTGATGTAATACAGACATTAGTGCAAGTATGAGAAGTAGTGCAAACTGTATGAGCACATGACCGAGAGTTTAGTGATTAACCCGTTTGATGACACAGAGTCTAGTGTTAAAAACTTTGTGTTGAGTGATAATATGTGAGAAAGTTTTAGTGTTAAGGCAGTTCAAATGGGAGGGGAGGCAGAGCAGGCAGAGTGTTTAGCATTCTGACTGCCTGATGAACAGAGCTGTCTCTCAGTCTGCTGGTTCGAGCCTGGAGACTCCTCAGTCTCCTCCCTGATGGCAGCAGTCTGAAGCAGCTGTGTAGTGGGTGTGTGGGATCACCTGCCATGCGGTGGGCTTTCCGATTGAGGCGTTTGCTGTGTAAGTCCTGCAGTGAGGGCAAGGAGGTGCCCACGATCTTCTCAGCTGCTCTCACAATGCGCTGGAGGCTCTTGCGGCAGGATGCAGTACATGCACCAAACCACACAGTGATGCAGCTGGTCAGGACACTTTCTATGGCACCTCTGTAGAAGGTGCTCATGATGGGGGTTGAAGCTCCAGCCCTTTTCAGCTTGCGGAGAAAGTAGAGACGCTGGTGAGCCTTCTTTGCCAGTGCTGCAGTGTTCCTGCTCCAGGACAGGTCCTTTGAGACGTGCACTCCCAGGAACTTGGTGCTGTCTACTCTCTCCACTGCGGTGCTGTTGATGGTCAGAGGGGCATGTTGGGCATCCCTCTTCCTGAAGTCCACAACAATCTCCTTTGTCTTCTCCACGTTGAGAGTGAGATTGTTGTGTCCGCACCACAAGGCCAGGCGGCTCACCTCGTTCCTGTAGTCCGTCTCATCGTTGTTGCTGATGAGACCTACCACTGTTGTGTCGTCCGCAAACTTGATGAAGTGGTTGGAGCTGTACGATGGTGTGCAGTCGTGTGTTAGCAGGGTGAATAGAAGGGGGCTCAGCACACATCCTTGTGGGGCCCCTGTGTTCAATGTGATGGTGCTAGATGTGTTACTCCCGATCCGTACTGTCTGTGGTCTCCCGGTCAGGAAGTCTAGCAGCCAGTTACACATTGAGGTGTTCAGCCCCAGACTGTCCAGTTTAAGGATGAGCTGTTGGGGGATGATGGTGTTGAATGCCGAGCTGAAGTCGATGAACAGCATTCTAACATAGGAGTCCTTCGTGTCCAGATGTGTGAGAGCTGTGTGAAGGGCAGAGGAGATGGCATCGTCGGTTGAGCGATTAGGTCGGTATGCAAATTGGAAGGGATCCAGGGAGTCAGGGAGGACAGATGTGATGCTTTTCATGACTAGCCGTTCAAAGCACTTCATCAGGATGGGGGTGAGTGCTACTGGGCGATAGTCATTGAGGCATGCGGGCGTTGCCTTCTTTGGGACAGGGATGATGGTGGTGGCTTTGAAACAGGTGGGGACGATGGCCTGGCTCAGTGAGATGTTAAAGATGTCCGTGAAGACCGCTGCGAGTTCCCCTGCACAGTCCTTCAGCACACGACCAGGTATGTTGTCAGGACCAGAGGCCTTCCGGGCGTTAATCTTTATGAATGATCGCCTTACGCTGTCTGAGGACAGCGTCAGCACCTGGCCATCAGGAGAGGGGGGGAGTTTATGTGCTGGTGTGCTGTTACTTGCCTCGAACCGAGCAAAAAACTCATTCAGTTCATTCAGCGCAGAGGCTGAGCTGTCACAGGTCTGGGGGGGTGGTTTGTAGTTTGTGATGGTCTGTATTCCCTGCCACAGACTGCGTGTATCCCTGCTGTCCTTGAAACGGTGAGCTATTTTCCCAGAATACTGCTTCTTTGCCTTTCTGATGCCCCGGTCCAGGTTGTTTCTGGCTGCCCTCAGGCCCACCTGATCTCCCGCTTTGAAGGCAGCATTCCTGGCTCTCAGGAGTCTGTAAACCTCAGCTGTCAGCCATGGCTTCTGGTTAGCCCGAACAGTGATGGTTTTAAGGTTGGTTACATCATCAATGCACTTGGTGATGTATGAACATACAGTGTCTGAGTACTCCTGGAGACATGTGGTGTTGTTTGTGGTAGCAGCTTCTTTGAACATACTCCAATCTGTGGTGTCAAAACAGTCCTGGAGTGCCTCTGAAGACCCCTCTGGCCACACTCGTATCTGCTTGCGGACTGGTTTTGTGACTTTCACCAGTGGCCTGTATGCTGGCTTTAGCATAACACAGATATGGTCAGAAGCACCAATGTGGGGGAGGGGGATGGCTCTGTAGGAATTTTTCATGGTGGTGTAAACCTGGTCCAGGGTGTTGTTTCCTCTTGTTGCAAAGTTTATGTTTCTGTATGTTTTTGGAAGAACACTCTTTAAATCTGCATGGTTGAAATCACCAGCCGTGATGAGAAAAGCATCAGGATGGGCTGTTTGTTGCTCACTGATGTGCAGATATAGTTCATTTAGTGCCTCACCTCTATCTTTGCTGTTGGAGCTTGGGGGGATATATACAGCAACAATCAAAACAGCTGTAAACTCCCTCGGTAAAAAGAACGGTCTGCATTTAATAGTCATGAACTCCACTAAATGTGAGCAGTGTTTGTAGACCACAGCAGCATCACGACACCATGCGTTGTTGATGTAAACACAGAGCCCCCCTCCCCTTTTCTTACCTCCCTCGAGGGTTCGGTCCGCTCTGTAGCATGTTAGCTGCTCCAGCTGAATAGCATGGTCCAGAACGTTGTTGTTGAGCCACGTTTCCGTGAATACAAACACACAGCAGTCTCTCACAGTCTTTTGTGTCGTTCGCAGCAGGCGTATATAATCCAATTTGTTGTCCAAGGAGCGCACGTTAGCCAGAACCATGGATGGAATAGCCGGCCTGTGTGGGCTAGCTGCTAGCCTAGCTCTGATACCTCCGCGTTTACCCCGCTTCTGTTTCCTGTCACGCCGCTTGTGGCGTTTCCATGGCGGGCGCGGTGAAGCGTCACGCCGCTTGTGGTACTTCCACGGCGGGCGCGATGAAGGGAAGGTCCGGGCTGGCTTCCAGAGCAGCTCGCAGTCACGAAGCTCATGTAACTCCACCTCGAGCTCATGTAGCTTCTCCTGGAGTTCGCTGTTTATTCCCAAATGAGCGGTTTTTCCGACATCAAGCAGGAATTCACGGCTATACTTGCGTTCTTGAACACGTAGACAAGACAAAGACGTGCCGGCAAGTTGCGGCGTGCAGGACAAGACAGACGAAAGCACCGTGTTGCTGGGAGAGAGAGAAGCCGCAACGTTTGCACGCGCCGCCATGTTGGCTCACATTTAACATTTATGTTTTTGGATCACGGAGAAAACTAGAGTATTTAGAAAAGAACTATGCCTTCACGAGAAGAACAAACCGCAATGCTCCACGTCAAAAGAACTGCACAACCATGAGTCTAAGACACTCATACAAATGCTTAATCCCCTTAATAGGATAGCTTAATATTAGTTATTAGTAGCAATTGGATGTTATATGGAACCAACGTTTCATTAAAAATGTGTCTTTGAATGCTTTCTTAAGTAATTCTGCTGGATAATGTTGTCTACAATGTGGAGAGTAGGATTAAGGCTGGGTGTAGGAATGCCTCAGGCTATGAATAAAAACTGTTTTCTGTTGAGGACTCGTATATTTGTGTGTGAGAATTTCTGCTCGGGCACAAAAAGGTAGGAGGGCTCCCTGAAGGAAAGAACTCATTCCAAGGCCTTGACTGTCAATATTACAGCTACAAATCAGGCCTCCCACACCGCTGAGAGCAAATAGCACACACGAAGGTGCGCTCTTACAGACTCCATTGACTAAGGGAAAGTTTTTATTACCAGGCTCTTCCTGCTACAGCTCCCCTGCTACGGTTTGGTCTGTTCTAGAAGATTTTCGCTTCTCCTTGTCTTAGTTTATCTGGTACAAGCATAATAAGCTGATGTATGCACATGTATGCGTTTTTACATCCGTGCCAGGTTTGTTTGCACGTGTACATTACTGTCCATGAGTGAGTTTTGTCTGTTCTGGTTAAGCCCGTTTACTCAGTGGCAGTGGTGTAGTCTACATTTTTGTAGTGGGTATACTGCAGTTAGTTTTACGTTCGGCGTTGGACACCATTGAAGCCACTGATCGCGATGTCCAACGTAAAACTAACTTTACCGCAGTCGGTCCGTATAATGTGCTTAGAAACGAAAGTAAACTGGTTGGTACAATGTAATCAATTTATTTCGATTTTTAAACATATTGAACATTTCCAAATTCCAAAAGATAATGTACATGTATACCAATAGATTGTTACGGAAGTGTTTAACTGCCATTTACCATATCAATGACGCATGCCTAATGATATGTTCATTCATTCATTCAACCTTTATTTAAATAGATGAGTCACATTGAGCCTCAAAGACTCATTTACAAGTGAGACCTGTTTGGACAGACAATAAAAGTGGTGAAAAATGAGACAGGGTTTGGATGTGATACATATGTAATGTATCATTAGGAACTTTTTAGTGGGTATACTGAAATTCTCAAGATTTTCTAGTGGGTATACTCCGTATACCCACGTATCACGTAGACTACACCAAGGCTCAATTGGGAAAACAGATTGCATTATGGCCTGGACAGAGATGAGGAGTGTAGCAACAGAGGGGACAAACATGCTTGTCACGTAACACTCTTTGACAATGCTGCCATGTATGAAACATTTAAACCGTCCTGTAACCACTTGGAGCGTTTAAAACACCCTGGGTGACATTTTACAAGCCCTACTTTAGATTTGTGGTCTGACTTGTGCATGGTGGGCAAAAACAGTGTTGTGTAATTTTTAGCTTATCAGATGTAAAGATGGAGGACTTTTCTGCATTGTTCAAGGGCAGCAGGGTACATAACTGGCTTAGTTCAAACTTAGTTACACACCTGGAATGGCATCATGAAAATGTAATGCAGGACTAGTCATCACTGCAGTCGTTTTGCCAATTATTTCATCAGGAGATTACACTGGACCGACTAAAGATGTGTGGATACAGACCTTATGTTGCTCACATCGCCCAGGGCCGGCCCAAGGCATAAGCAAACCAAGCGGCTGCTTAGGGCCCCGGGGCCACAAGGGGGCCCCCTAAGTGAACAGATTATTATTATTATTATTTTTAGTAATGATTTCCATGTGATTCTATTTAATCGTTTAAGATCAGCTTTTGCAAATTGTTACATATATTTACATAGTTTTAAGAACTAATTATTCAACTATAAATGTAGTTGTTTAAACCATTGTACGTGGTTTCATTGTTCATTTACATTATTTAAGTATTTCCTTGATATTTTTATTTTCTTTTGTCTGTTTTTGCACAACTTAATTCATTTTTATGCATCCAAGTTATTTTGTCTGTTGTTTAGTGTTGATCTTGCACTCCAAATTATTTTGAACATTACTGTTGCAGTTCTTTGGAACCAAAGTTAATAAACCAGATGACAACAGTAAAATACATTGTATACTGGTGTTTTTTTTCTCCCTTTAGTTACTTTTATTACCAAAATACACATAGGATATTGTAACCGACTGTCAGAGTTGCAATGGGTTTATGTTAGGTCAGTGAATGATCTGATCTTCTGACTGTTGATTGCAGTAATCCACATTATTAGCAAAAATAGAGAGCCCCAAACCAAATTTCGCTTAGGGCCCCATGGAGGCTTGGGCCGGCCCTGACATCGCCCCTTCAGGTTCATGGCTTGCGTTGTTGACAGACGTGCAAAATTACAAAGAAAGATTTACCAAATGTCATGTTCATCTGAAATTTGGCTGTAACAATCAGAAATTATTAAGATTTGATATCCATCTGTCGTCAATTACTGGAAGGTTTCACCTACAAGTCATTTTAATTCAACTGCAGAGTTTCATAGAAAAGTCACAATAATGCAAAATAATAAATGAAAACTTTAACATTCAGTATCAAATTCAATATGGTTCTGACTTATAAAAAAATCGTTTTCACACAGCTGATCAGAGCTGTTTGGGACAGTGGTCAGAAAATTTTAATAACAGGAATGTGTGAAAATGCTTTGCCTGTTCACAGCAAGGGACATTTCTAGTGATGGACTGAAGCTTTCAAGTCATGTATTTTTTTTCTAATACCTCTGTTTTCATGCAGTGAAACAGCAGGAATTATGCAAGCATATTAGTATGCCCACTGTGGCAGGATAAGAAAAGTTACTTATCATTAAGATTAAAGATGGATGGTATTAAAGCATGTTGCAGACATAAATGCTACATGCTACACAGCAACCAACAGTCCAAATAAACTGTTCTAATAGTGAATTTGAAATGTACCGGTACTCAGTTGTAGTTATAAGGTGTCAGTTGTAGTTGTCAATGTTGTCATTTGATTTTAGGCAGCAACTAATTTAAATAAAACAAGCAGTTTGTCGTGTCCTCCATGACTGAGGGATTTGAAGAGTAAAAGCTTGTAGTTTTCAAGATGTGTCTTTTTTCTGGACTAGAACTGAACAGGGAATGCAAGAAAATCGTAATGTTTTTGATGCGAGATATTCAAGTGGGGAGAAGTTACACAACTAACAACTGTTAAGTTTTTTAATTGATTATATGAGGAGGCGCAGAGAGACCAATCCTACACTTCCAGATGCAATGGTGGAGCCAGGGGGTGGCTAATGGTGGCTTTGGCTTCCATAGATTAATCTTCAGCCACCTCAAACAGTTGAGGAAACTACACTTTTAAGTAATATTACAACTAGAAAGCATAATTTGCTTAAATGATAGGTGTGGCAGATTTATATATGATATGGTGGTGGATCTTGTCGTGGTAACCCAATTTTTGATTGTGACTTTTCTTATGCCTAGATGCAGCCACACATGAAAATGGAAATCAGCACCTTACTTATTTTTCTAGTGAGCCAGTTCACATGACAAAAGGACTGAGAGTATTCCCTTTTCTCCACTTTGCTCCACAATGGGGGACAACAAAGTGCCTTGGTGTTATAGTGCTTTACAGCTAAATGACAGAACCTTTTCAGAAAATGTGTGCTGGTCCCTTAGTTTTCTATTAAAAACAAGCAGACTTTAAAAAAGAGCACTATTTTTGTAAAATGTTAAAATGTAAAGTTTTTAGTGAGCATTTTCTTCATTCCTTAGTGGACTTGAACGTGGACATGAATGAACGAGGCTTTGCAGTTGGACAGCATCAGACCACGTTTGAAACACTTAAAATGAAATCCTTACTGCTACATCATTTTTTGAGTACCGTATGTCGTATGGTGGTTAATGTTTTGGGAACTCTGAAGTTTTTTTTTTTTTTCCAATTGATAATAAAGGCACTTAAGTAATGCCGGAAGAACTGTGGCCCATTTCTGCAAAACTACACTGTTGAAAAAACGGCCTTTGTCATCAGCACCAACCTTAAAAACTGGACACTAGAGGCAAATAAAGAATTTTTACTGGCCAGCAGTAACTCATATATTAAAAAAAAAAAAAAATCAGTGTAATGAGTTTCCTTAACACTTTACATCCTGCAGTGTTTCCTACTTTTTCTTACACTTTGATTTTGTTCAGTATCTGCAAAAAAAGGCAGCTCACTGAACTGAATGTCTATTATTGTAACCATTGTTCAGAACAAATTGAAATGCAGACATAAGGCTTTGAGCCATTCTTTCATGCAGTGGCATTTTAAAAGCATAGTTTGAAACAGAATAATTTATTGGCTCAAACCTTGTCAAAATAAAAATGCTGTTGACAGTAGAGTGTGATAATGTTCCTCATTCGATGTGCAGTATTTTGTTTTAGGAATCCACAATTGCCACATCTATTCTAGCAGTAGTTTAAAAAAAAAAACGCTTCCCAGTTAAAGTATTCACATAAATACAAACTCTCCAAGTGATATATAGTAGATTCAGCTGGGTCCAGTTTTTTCTTTCTTTTTTACCAAGTCACTGAAATTATCAGATTATTTTGACCAAGGCACAGCTAGTTAGCACCTCACAGATGGAAGGTCCTGGGCATGAAACTCAGCTGGAAGCTTTCTGGGTTAAGTTAGCAGGCTCTTCCAGTGCATGTATTGGTTTTCTCTGGGTATGCTGGTTTACATCAACAGTCTAAAACCATGCATGTAATACCTGTTGGATAATGACAGCAGTTCTGTGTGTTCCTGTAACAATGGCTTGACAGATAGCAGAAGAGAAAGTGTAAGTTTTTAGTTTGACATTATCAGAGTCAGAGAGTCTTTATTGTCATTTGCACCGCATGTGGTACATGTGATGAAAACGAGATTATGTACACGGGGTCCCAGTTACATCCAACAACAAATGCAAGAGAAAAACAGTAATAACATCTAGAATTAACTAAGAAAAACATCAACTAGTAATACACTAAGCCTAATATAGTGGGAATAAACAGCAGCACGAACATGAGTTTGTATGAGCAGATGGTCACAGATGAACACAGATGAACACAGCAACAAGAAAACAGATCAGCATCAGTATGATGTGATATTTTGCAGTGTTTATTTTTTATTTTATTTTTATTTATTCATGAGTCTAACAGCCTCAGGGTAGAAGCTGTTCCTCAGTCTAGTGGTTCTACACTTGATGCTCCTCAACCTCCGTCCTGAGGGGAGTGGGGCAAAGAGTGAGTGTGCTGGATGAGTGAGGTCTTTCATGATGCAGGTGGCTCTTTTCCTGCATCTGGAGGTGTAAATGTCTGTGATGGTGGGGAGACTGACTCCAACAGACTTCTGTGCAGCCTTCACCACTCTCTGTAGAGCTTTCCTCTCTGCAACTGTGCAGCCTCCATGCCACACGTTGATGCTGGAGCACAGGATGCTCTCCACTGCACACCTGTAGAACGAGGTGAGAACTGGGCTGCTCAGACCAGCACGTCTCAGCCGTCTGAGGAAGTAGAGTCTCTGATGACCTTTCTTGATCAGGCTGGTGGTGTTGTTGCTCCAGCTGAGGTTATCATTCATGTGTACACCCAAGTATTTGTAGCTGGAGACCACTTCCACTGCAGACCCACCTATTTTCAGTGGGGCATGGGTGTGTTTGTTCCTTCTGAAGTCCACAATCATCTCCTTTGTCTTCTTCACATTCATGTGAAGATTATTCTCTTTGCACCAGCTCTCCAGGTGTTCCACCTCCTGTCTGTAGCTGGACTCATCATTGTTTGTAATGCATCCCACCACCGCTGTATCATCTGCAAACTTAACAATATGACAGCCTGGAAGTGTGGCTGTACAATCATATGTGAGCAGAGTGAACAGAAGGGGGCTCAGCACACATCCCTGAGGAGAGCCAGTGCTGAGGGTTATGGTGGAGGAGGAGAAGTTGTGGATCTTCACGGACTGTATATAATAATATATATATAATATATATAATTGTATATAATATCTTACCATTTCTAGTCGAAGGGCTATAGAAATCCCTCAAATAGCATTCTAAAAACGCTTCATTGAACACTGACAGCAAATGCCTGATGTTAACAGGAGAAGAATCAGTCAGACATACCGTAAATAAGGAAGTTCAAGTGAATGAGCAATGGTATGTGTTGGTTTCTGTATCTTGTTCAACTTGAGGCTGGATTAAAGCAATTCCCCAAGCCAAACCTTGATTTTCTAATCTCTCTTTTACATCTGAAATAGTGTCATCCCACTGGTCAATACACAAAAGATTGATATGGTAAGGATGAGATGGACGTGACTAAAACCACATTTAGAGATTTTTGGGAGGGGGGAAAAAGTCATTTCAATTCATGTAGAATTTAGAAGGAGTTTAATAGTGAGCAATTTCCTTGTTTAATTAAACTATAAACCTGCAGCTTCAGAATCACATGATTGGAAAAAAGTCAGTGTTCATTGAGGAACAATAGCAACTATCATCACTGTTTATTGGAGGCAGTAGAAGGAAATGATGACTTTAGCATGGAAAGGATTGGTAGCAGCTTAATTACAGGAACCATAGAACACAGTGAAAACGTAAACCTTTTGAACCAAGCGCCATGCTACGTATGACCCTTATGCATTGTAAGTCCCAGTCCAGCCTAGACTGGCCTGACCTGGGTTCCGCACCGGGTTAAGTGTTGGCATTGTGCAGTCTGGCCCAATTCCAGCTTGATTTTTGGAACGCAGAGACCTGGGGTTCCGTTCAGGTGCTGCAGATTTGATGTCAGCAGACTGGTGGCCATTGATTGGTTCACTGGCCCGGGGGGTCATGTCACAGATGAGTCATACCGGTACTTCCAGCAACTGCTCCTTACCGCCATTTCCTTCAACAACTTACTTCTGGCTGGTATTGTGATAAAGAAAGCCCCTATTTTTCTTTGGAAAAAATGACAAAGCAAAAGATAGCACCAGTGCCCTGGACAAATGTTGAGTTGCAGTTATTGCTGAGCTGAGATTTGTGCGGTTTTGTTATGACGTCTCACCCACTTTGAGAAGACCCTATGCTGAAAGCAAACAACACCAAAGTAGGGGGGCTGGTGCAACTGTGGCCGGTCCAGGCTTGACTGGGCTTTAGAATGCATAAGAGGCAATAGAAGCATAAGTAGCAGCCTTTGTAAAATTACAAGTAATTATGTATGTACTATTATTATTAAGGTTTAAGGTTTTGGACGTAACTGATGTTGTTGCTATTCACCATTATGCAGATAGTTGTTTTGGAAGTTCTCTGTACAGAATGGTCTTGAACATAGTCGTTGAATGAAACAATAATGGAACAATCTCACATCAGTGTTCGATCCTTAAAAAGTCCTAAATTCATGTATCTAAAAGACCAAGAGAAAAATACGTGTTTTAAGCCATCCAATGTAAAAAATGATACAGGGATTAAAATGACACTGCTTTCAACCAATAAAGAGAACCAGTCATATTTTTACCCAGTCATTGCAAAGAGGGGGTTCATGATGCTTGGGCATCCTCTAAGTGTAGAAAAAAAAATTCAGCCAAATTTATTTTTCTGCTTTAATCCCTGAGACTATTTGATCTCATTTGTTTTTTATTTTCACGCGGGACTTTTCTATCAGACAAAAGTTTTACATTGAGTCTTGAACAGACTTCTTTCTGGCGTTCTGTGTTTTCTTTTATACAGTCTATGGTTCAAATTGACTGTGACTCAAAGCAATTGAGGATACTTTCTACTAGCTACTGATACAGTATATATGTGTGCTAGCTAGCTTTTCTGTAACTAATTCATGTGTAATTGCAAATAATAATAATAAGAATTTGTTACATTTTTCATCTGTGTATGTTTCCATACAAGACGAAATTAGTCTCTGCATTTAACCCAACCACCACCAGGTGGGGCAGTGGGCAGCTATTGAAAGCGCACGGGTTGATGATGCTGGATGACGTCAGGATCAGAGACAAAATGGGTAAATGCAAACTGAAGCTAAGTGGCTGGAAGACGAGGCAGGCTGCTGCCTGTCGATGGACAGGATTATAAAGGATGCTGTAGTGCTTGCAAAAAAATAAAAATAAAAGGAGACTTAAGCTTGGGTGGAATGGACCAAGGCAGCAAGAGGGGTTGAAGCCAACCCACTCCTGATGCTCCTTTGTGCAGTGAATCGAGGTAATGGCTGAGCCTAAATGGTTGTGAAAGGGTAAACTGACTTCACGGCTCAATAATGATGAATCACACAGAATCACACTCTAAAAGATCTGAACTGTTGCTTTACATTTTAAACTGATGCTCACTCATATTGTACTGAACGGGTAGTTTATTCCTAAAGGCAACAATTCACTGCGTAGATACATAACTTCCACAGGAAGTTGTTTGTCAGTAGTTGCGGCTTGATGTTTTCTCACAGAATCTGAAGAAACCAGGAAGACCTCTGTTACAGCAGTCTACTAGCAGCCACATTACACCAGCAGCTCCCATTAGAGTTGAAAAATGTATACAGATGACATCAGAAATTGCAGATGCCTCGTGTCATCTTGTTTTCTGGCCTTCAAATAAGATCAGAGAAGACAGAATTTGCCATCCTCCGACATGCCAAATGTGTTATCTAGCAACTGTAAGCAGATGGTTGAGAAAACAAAGGATCTGCAGAGATTGATACAGACGATATCTGGAAATCATACATCAGCTGTCACTGAGAGGCTTTAAAGTCTACAGCTCCTTCATCAAAGGCAGCAGTGCTTGTAAGCCTTGAAAACGGGATAAATAACAGAGTATTTTAATTGCAGGAAATGTTGACACAAATTATTTGAGCTCCGAAACTCTCAAGTTTGCTTTGAATTCAAGATTACCTTGCGTTAGTCGAGCAAAAGGAGGACAACCAGAGAGTTTCATGGGGGAGAAGGAGAGCTGGGAAAGCTGTAAGCAAAAGTCGAGTGGAGGCAGACTTGGAGCAGATGGTTTCAGCGTTTTGCCCAAGGCTCAGAAACGACTACAAGGAAGAGGGGAGAGATGGGAGGTGAGGGAGGTACAGTGGGAGATGGGGAGGGGGGTGAGTTGAAATACTAACTACACATCTGGCCTTCCTTTTCCTCCGGTGCGTCAGAAGGGTAGAGAGTAAAGAGAATACTGGAGGAGCTTTGACAGGCATCACCATCGGGCTGCAGTGTTAAAAAAAAGGCATCCATCATCTCCGTCTCACTCATTCACTTTCTCTCTCAGTTTTCTGAGCATACTGAATATATTCATTCTCCACCAAACAGCTCCACTCTAACCTACTCATGATTATTTTAACGCTTAGCTAGTTTTTATGGAAGCATTTGAGCTAAAAATATACATCTCAAGCTGTGCGGACCCTTGACGGGCCCGTCTCTTTCCTGTCTTTTCCCCTTGAAGTACACCATGGACAAAAGCGAACCCAAAACCACACAGGAACACTGGTGCACTTCCTAGCTAAGTGAATAGTGAATGATGGATGAGCATGGTGCTTGGTAAGGTTGCCATCTGTTCCAAGATGAGATAGAGAGGCTGAAAGGCTCTCGGTTCATTGAGCTTCAAGACCATCACAGCTTTCAGCTCACCTACTGTATACCCTCAACTGATATCTTGAAGGATGCATGTGTGTGTGTTACTGTTTGTGTCAGTCGGAGGGACTATATACCATGTACTAATCATATTAAAGACATTATCATTTAAAAAATATGGTAATAACTCTCAGCCTCAGTCTTTCCAAAAGTTGAAACAAAATCAATTGGCTCTCTTCTCATTGAGAATCCCTCACCGTCTCAGTGACACACAGTCAATTTTCCCTAACTCGACCTGGCACTCTTCCGTGTCTTGATGTGCACATGTGCCGCTTATCTGCCTCTCCATCTTTATTACATGCCCCGGCGTTCTCTCCTTACACGGCAAGAGCCACTCCAGAAGCAATTGACATCGATCGCTTTATTTCAACATTTATGATCTCTTTCTGAGAGCAAGCAGAGGGAATCATGGGTGTTTTGGTGGTGTTTCATGGTGAAAGAGATTGACTCATAGATGGGAGACAATTTGATATAGAAAAAAGGGTGATGGGCTATACAGTTAGTAAACTTTTATAAACTCCCTTTTTATATGCCCGTCTAAAGGCTATACTGTATTATGGTATAGTCTCCTTCTCTATGTCCGTCTGTAAAATGTCTCTTGTTCCTCCGATAACTTCTGATCCGCTCAAGATAGATCAACAAAACTTTTTGCACATACAGTATGCATCATCACTAAATGGAGTGTAACGTACATTCTTTGTCACCCCAACAAATCAAGGTCAAATGTTATACAAGGTCCATGCTTTTCCAGGCAACAACTTCTATCCTCAAGATAATTCAACAAAACTTGATACACATGTGTACCACCTCTAAGTGCCATGTCTTCAATCTTTTCATCACCCCAGCACTAAGTTCAAGGTCACAAATCAAGATAAAATGTTTTACAAGGTCTTTGTTCGTCCAGACCATTGCTATACATTGCTGTATAGTAGTTTAGTCAACAGGTGTATAACGTGCTGTATGTGGCACACATGTTGCAATGTTTGTGCTCAGTTTGACTCCTCCCACTGGGATGAATTACACATGATGTGACATGGTGACAAAGTGTAAACAGCCACCACATTACCAACCAATAAAGAGCACTCAGAAACACACCACACACACACAAACTAGGAGCCTGACCAAGTCATATAACAAGATAGCAATTTGAGCTTTCTGTCTGCTGTGGTGTTCGCCATGCTATATTTGCTGCCTTCTCTCTCTCCGCCCCCTGCCGATAACTGGAAGCTTACCGGAGGAGTGTTGTACACAAAAGCCAGTAGACAGAGTTGGCCTTTACACTGAAGCGTGAGAGCTAATTAGAGGCTATGAGTATGTCGCTGGACTTAAGTGTCGTGACCACCCATGCATGGTTACAGGAGCCTCTTCCGTTCAAACAATGTTCACTCCATTCGTCACCTCAGTGGGATCTGAGCCTGGTGGTTCTCAGACTATTTTTTTGGGCGGCAGTTACATATAAGTTGAAATGTAGGTGGTATTCTTGTGAGAACATAATTTTTTTTTCCTTGTCTTCCATTTCTTTGTCTTTTTGTATGACTGATATTTTCAACGCAGCTCAGATTTCATCTCACTTGCTTGAATAAAAAATGTCACCAGATGGTTTTGAACATCTTTCCAAGAAATTGGCAGAGTTGCACTGTCATTTAGTGTTCAAGCTTTGCTTGATTGGCAACTGAGTTTTTGCAAGCCATTTACTTTGGTATATATTGTAGTTTTTTTTAAATTTTTTGGTAATAATCTTACTCTTGCCTGAAGTGTTCGTGCTTTTCAAAAACAAAGGGAATAATTCTTAACAAGTTTTTATTCACAGAAACAGCTGATGATTTTATTTTTGCTTTAAAAACAACTGTGTAAATAATAGCCCATATTTAAAAAAACATTGCAATTAATCTCGTTTTATTTTCTCTATATTTGGTGATCTAATACCACCTTCTGAAAGAACTCTGTAGTATAAAATACTTACTGACTCAAACAGCATGGCGTTTTAACTTTTGGAAAATTTGCTTTCATATTCACTGACTAACAAGTCATGAATATCTGACTGCCCTGAAATGAAGGGGTGGGGGTTAAAAAGGCTTTCAATGTCTAAACAGCCTCACACATTGATCTATCCATAGTGTCAGAGACAAATGATTTGTTACTTTTAAGTGCTACCACAACTTGTACAGTATATATACAGTATATAGAGTATACTGTGTATATATATAAATGGTAAATGGAGCTTACTTATATAGCGCTTTCCAGCCCCCTATGAGGGGCCCCAAAGCACTTCACAGTACCAGCCATCCACCCATTCATACACACATTCATACACCGGTAGCGGTAGTCTGCCATGCAAGGCGCCATCCAGTCCTACCGGGAGCAACTCAGGGTTAAGTGTCTTGCCCAGGGACACAACGAGGTATTCAGTGACCGGGGATCGAACCCCGGACCTTCCGGTCCTGAGCCGGCTGCCCTGCCTCTACACCATCTCGGCCCTGACAATATACAGCATGTTCTTTCCATGAATGCGTGGGTTTTCTCCGGGTACTCTGGTTTTCTCCCGCAGACCAAAAACAATTTAGGCTAAATGGAAGTTATAAGATTTCTCTAGGTGAAAGTGAGAGAGTGAATGGTTGGTTGTCTCGATCATCTGTATGTGGCCCTGCGATGGCCTTGGGAACTGTCCAGGATGTGCCTCACCTCTTGTACATTGATGGCTAGATATGTGCACCAGTGACCCCCGCAACCCAACAAGCATGAAGCGAGCAAAACGATTATGGATGGATAGAGTGGCCAATGGTGGTGGTGGGGTTATGGTATGGGAAGGTGTATGTTGTGGTTAACGACTACAGGTGTATTTTACTGATGGCATTTTGAAAGCACAGAGACTACATGATGTGATCCTGAGCCCCTTTGTTGTTCCATTCATCCACGATCATCACCTCACGTTGCAGAATGTTAACGCACGTCCCCATGTTGCAAAGTTTGTACACAATTCCTGGAACCTGAAAATATCCCATTCGTGCATGGCCAGCATACTCACCGGACATGTCACTCATTGAGCTTGTTTTGGATGCTCTGGCTCGACGTACACCACAGTGTGCTACAGTTCCTGACGATATCCAGCAACTTTGCACAGCCATTGAAGAGCAGCCATTGAATCAACAACCTGATTAAGTCAAAGTCAAAGTCAAAGTCAACTTTATTGTCAGATCTGCAATATGTACAGTGCAGGACATACACAGGACCGAAATTGCGTTTCTCTCAGTCCCTCGGTGCAACAGTAAACATCTAAACATTGAAACACTGAAACATATAATAATAGACATAAGCATAAAAATAGTAAAACTAACACTGTCCTGTGTGTTTTTTTTTTTTTTTTTTTTGCATAGTGGTATAAAAAAAGAGTATAAAAAGTATAACTAAAATAAACTAAAGGTTTCTAGCATTGACATTTGCAAAGTGGCAAAGCAGCGAATGAGTCAATGTACACAGTATATGTATGAGGTAGTAGTTGATGTTGTTGTAGAGGCAAAAAGTGGCATATGCAGTAAGGCACATTGGGCATCCCTAAATAAGACCGTTCAGAGCACACTGTATATGTACCAGCAGTGGTGTAGATATTAAAGTAGTGTAAATAAATGTAAACAGTAGTAATTACATGTAAGCAGTAGTAATAAAAGTAAACAGTATTAATAAATGTAAACAGAGAATGTAAACAGTATTATGATTATAGGCAGTGATGTAATACAGACATTAGTGCAATTATGAGAAGTAGTGCAAACTGTATGAGCACATGACCGAGAGTTTAGTGAAAACCCGTTTGGTGACACAGAGTCTAGTGTTAAAAACTTTGTGTTGAGTGATAATATGTGAGAAAGTTTTAGTGTTAAGGCAGTTCAAATGGGAGGGGAGGCAGAGCAGGCAGAGTGTTTAGCATTCTGACTGCCTGATGAACAGAGCTGTCTCTCAGTCTGCTGGTTCGAGCCTGGAGACTCCTCAGTCTCCTCCCTGATGGCAGCAGTCTGAAGCAGCTGTGTAGTGGGTGTGTGGGATCACCTGCCATGCGGTGGGCTTTCCGAGTGAGGCGTTTGCTGTGTAAGTCCTGCAGTGAGGGCAAGGAGGTGCCCACGATCTTCTCAGCTGCTCTCACAATGCGCTGGAGGCTCTTGCGGCAGGATGCAGTACATGCACCAAACCACACAGTGATGCAGCTGGTCAGGACACTTTCTATGGCACCTCTGTAGAAGGTGCTCATGATGGGGGTTGAAGCTCCAGCCCTTTTCAGCTTGCGGAGAAAGTAGAGACGCTGGTGAGCCTTCTTTGCCAGTGCTGCAGTGTTCCTGCTCCAGGACAGGTCCTTTGAGACGTGCACTCCCAGGAA
>JBBPBX010023747.1:19328-40276 GCA_038048925.1 Garcialebias charrua | reverse complement strand
AAAATACGCTCTGTATAAACAGGGCCTCAGAGGGGCAGTTTTTGAGGAGACCACCCCTGATGTGTCAACAGCTCCCATTGAAGTGTAAAGGCACATGCGTACTACAGGCATATATTTCACGCACATGCGGACCAACTGCATATTTGTATCAACAACAATGACAGCAGAGTATAACATACTGCTTTCTGTGCTACGACTGATGGAATATATTTTGGGCCTCGTAGTTAATC
Organism: Garcialebias charrua; assembly: GCA_038048925.1. Taxonomy (NCBI): domain Eukaryota; kingdom Metazoa; phylum Chordata; class Actinopteri; order Cyprinodontiformes; family Rivulidae; genus Garcialebias; species Garcialebias charrua. The sequence goes on along the minus strand of JBBPBX010023747.1, from coordinate 40,046 downwards.
TACACAGGAATATAGCTGCTGTGGCTGACATCTGTGTTAAGAAGAGACGCCAATCGGATCCAGTTCTAATATTGACATTTATTGAACGAGGCATGCATACAGGTAGTCCCCGACTTATGAGCGAGTTCCGTTACAACGAGGCGCTCGTAACACGGAAATCTCGTAATTTGGAACGGCCGCCACGTGTCTCGTAAGTCCGGAATTTCGCTCGTAAGTTGGAACGGTTTTGCTAGCGCGACTACGAACACTCGTTTTTCATCGAAAAACTGCTTATGAGTGCATAAAAATGATCGGAAACGTGTGTCCACATGTTTAGCTAACGAACTGTGGTGAAAAAACACAGAAAAACTCAGTATTTTTTGCGTTTTTTCCAAAAATTTGCCAGCTCGTAAGTCCGGATCCTCGTAAGTAAGAGCGCTAGTAAGTCGGGGACTACCTGTATATTTCACGCATCGTGCTGAATGTGGTAAATAATAACAGTAACAATAATAAACAGTATTTTCTGTTAATGGTGGGAGATATAATGAAGCTAGCTGAGCTAAATGAAGCTATCTTGACATTATGTAATTCAACTCATGTGATTACAATGATGCAAAACATAATGCATGTTATTAAAGTTGAAAATGAAGACATCAGGTTTAATTTTATGTATTTATTCAACACCACAAACTGTATGTCACAAATACTGATAAGAAAACTTAACACTATTTAAAACACATTAACTGAACTGTAAACTACATTAATGAACTGGATCCTTCCTGTCTGTTGTCATCCTGGACACTGACACCATGTTGTTTATCTGGCTTGTTCAGGCTGTCACTCCTTTGCTTAATTTAGCTTAAAAGACTGAATGGGTTGGAAAAAAGAACTGAGGGGAATTTAAGTGAATGGTTGCTCCTACACCTCTCTTTTCGACGTCCTCCTGCACCGCCGAGCCTCGGTCTGAGGTGAATGCTCTTTTGGAACTGGTCTGCCTCAGGTAGGAGCTCCTCACAGGAAAAGTAAAAATAAAAACTCAGTTGTTTGTGTAGCTGAAATAAACACAAGCAAACATTATTAAGAATGTGTATTTACCTGCATTGCTTGACAACTGACTGGTTACCACTGGAGTAGGAAGTCTGACAAACTTCTCGTCAGTGCTGGTCTGCTCAGTGACCGGTGTCGAGTCGTTAGACGAAGTGGTCTCGTTTGGCGTCAAATCCATCAACTCGTATCCAAAATAGAGCTTTAAGTTTTGCTGTTAGCTTGGCTTTCAGCCCAGAAGAAAGAACTTACTGAGAGCAATCCCAGGCAGCACACGTGCATTAAGTGAATGTACAAAATTCACAGCACCAACGAATGACCTGGCATGGCAACTACAGCAGATTCCGGGGGAGTTCTTTGGCTGCATCCATCCATCCATCCATTTTCTTCCGCTTATCCGGGGTCGGGTCGCGGGGGTAGCAGCCTAAGTAGGGAGGCCCAGACTTCCCTCTCCCCAGCCACTTGGAGCAGCTCCTCTGGGGGAATCCCAAGGCGTTCCCAGGCCAGCCGAGAAACATAGTCCCTCCAGCGTGTCCTGGGTCTTCCTCTGGGTCTCCTCCCGGTGGGACATGCCCGGAACACCTCACCAGGGAGTAGGGGTTGAACGAGTACATAATTTTTAACCTCGACATTAACATAAAAAAACTCGAACGACGCTCGAGTAGCCGATGACGTCACAGTGTCTTACGATGCAAAATAAATAAATAAATATAAATGCCTAAAAACGTCTTTACAAAAAGAAAAAAAAGACCAACAAAGCATTGGGAGCATTTATTATGCTCCTATCATTTATCATACTGCACATAAGTCACAGGAAAAACAAAACTATTAGTTATATTAATAATATTAAAAGTGAAAGTATAAGGCGATGAAAACCGAAACTTAAAAAACAAATGGGCCACAGCCACACCGTACCACCGCCTGCAGCTGTGCAATTTAGGTTTACTTTTAGAGATTGTGTTTATAGATTTTTAATAGCTCTAGAGAGATGAATATTTGTTTTTTGTTTGTGAAACGAGAGAGATGAAGCCTTCGACCGTGTTATATATGGGACCTGCATTGCAACACTGCCCTCTGCTGTCACAACAATCTACTACGGTGTTGAAGCAAAGAACGTCAACAGGATGTTTCAATGAGAGGCGCAATTCATAAAATTATAAACTGTTTTACCTTTTTGACAAGACTGGACCAGCTTCATAGATCCGTGCGCACAAAGGAATCCATTTTGTAGCGTCTACTAAAAGCTAAAAGCTACCGCGCGCTCTGTTTTTATCACGTGATGACGTCACTACGGGTACCCGAGTTGGACAAAAAAGCCTCGATAGAAGTCAAAGCACTCGATCTCTCGAAAACTCGGTTATTCTGTTAATGCACTACCAGGGAGGCGTCCAGGAGGCATCCTAACCAGATGCCCGAGCCACCTCAACTGGCTCCTCTCGATGTGGAGAAGCAGCGGCTCTACTCTGAGTCCCTCCCGGATGACTGAGCTTCTCACGCTATCTCTTATGCCTGGTCCCCACTGCACAACTCGAAACGCGCCTGCCGCCCCCTTTTGGCCGTTTGTCAGGGTCCCACTGCCACTGAAGGCCGTCTGATGATGTACACTAGGGGGCAGCAGAGGGAGGGGGAGTAGCTCGTTTTCCGGGTTCATTTGTTGTGTTAACTGCACCTCCGACGGTCTTCGATGAGATTAAAACTTTTTTTTTTTATGTTTGGGGTGATCTACACTGGAGAGGACAGCAGCCTGTCAGCAGCAACTGTAAAAATGCCACGTTTCTTACCGGAGTTTGGGTCCAATTCATGGAGGCTGGATCCGGTAAGTTTAAAAAGTAAAAAAAAAAGTCCCGTTGTGGTTGTGTAATCAGATAGCAGAGGCTCTCCCCACTGTTTGCTGGACGCGTCGAGCCTCCAGAGATGGAATTTTATGGCGTTGGCAGTTCGACGCCCGCCGCGCGTGCGTGTGCAGGCTGCCGCCGCGCCGCTTCGATCACTCGAATCGCGCCGCTTCCTGGTTCGCCGTGACTCGACGCGTCTCCTCAATAGACTTTGAATGTAAACCGGCCGCTTCAGCCGCCCGAAACCGGGGGCAGTGGGTACCAGGCATAAGGGAGAGTCCAGACACCCTGCGGAGAAAACTCATTCCAGCCGCTTGTATCAGAGATCTCGTTCTTTCTGTCACAACCCAAAGCTCATGACCATAGATCTTTGGCTGCATGTAAACACCAAATCTGCTCTGTGTTAACGTGGATTTTTTTCCTTGCATCAACATCTGAAAAAACTACATTTCCCCCCACCATGTCCGTGTAAATATGGGCTTAGAGATACAACGAGTAGATAAGTTATTTAGAAGAGACTTGGAGTAGAACATCTGCTCCTCCACATCAAGAACAACCAGTTGAGGTTGTTCAGGCATCTGGTACGGATACTTCCAGTGATTCTCTCTAGGGAGATGCCTCGGGCATGTCCGACTGAGAGGAGACCCCAGGGAAGACCCAGGACACACTGGAGAGACTGTGTCTCTCGGTTGCCTTGGGAATGCCTTGGAATTCTCCCAGAAGAGCTGGAAGAGGTGGCTGTGGAAAGTGATGTCTGAGCCTCCCTGCACAAGCTGCTTCCACTGCGACCCAACTTTGGAACAGGGGGAAGATGGATGGAAGATGGATGTCAGAATGAATGTTTGTTTTTAGATGATGATTGAGGAGTTGGAGAAGGAAGGTCTGGTATTTTTGTTATTAATTGAGGAGAAGTGTTTCTGTGTAAATTAGTCACAAAGAGACCACCACCATTTCCATACTTCGGGGAATGTGCTCCTATTGCGTCATTACTACCACGGCTGCCCAGGGAAGGTGCACTCTCTCTTGATCAGCACAGCCATGAAGAGCTGCTTGTGTCTCCATCCTGTCTCCTGCATGCACACAAATTATTCAGTCTTCTTCTGGGAGTTCTTTTACTATCTTAATGATAGTAAAAAATTTGACTATCTATCATTTTTGATAAAGATATACCAGATGGTTGTATTTCAGCCTTTGGCAGCAGTTTCTCAGCAGATGCTGCTCAGAGATCAGCTGACTGCAGCCACTTTTCAACAAACACACCCACAAAATTCTGACCAATACTTGATGCTTACCCATGCGAGAAACTGGTCCTGACTGGCACCAATACGCAAGATGTGGTCACAGAGGTTGTGCATAGAAAAATGTGCAATTCTTGTCATATACCCTCCTCAGCAAAACATAACTTCAGCACGTCTCAGAAACTATAAACTAGCAGTTAGATGTTTGGCCAGTTCAGTTGTTCATGTCAAAGATAATCTAAGCTTGTAAACTTGTACCACTGTTTTTAAAATATCCGTCACAATGGTGGTAACTCAGAGAGCTTCACTGTTTCTGAGGCGGTACGCATTATTCAGTTTGAGAATCACTGGTTTAGATTAATAAAACTAGGTCCTAACATGCAATTGGGTTTAAGAAGAAAGTTGATGTATGTAAGAATTGGGACAGTAGCTCCAAAATATCTTCAGATGTTTTAGTTTACTTGTTGTTACTTACCTCCAGTATGGTCTTGCTTTGTGCTTTGTCAGGACTGAGCCGAAGATTCCAGCGGTGGGACCTGTGGCTCTGCCCACCATCATCTTCACTCTCTGTGGTGTCTTGACGTGCCACTCGGGGGCGCTTGCGTCTCCGTGAGCTGATTCGCTGAAGAGAATTGGGCTCCTGGAGCCTGATCCAACGAAGAGCAAACTCAGAACACCACAGTGGAAACAAAACAAACCTCTACAAGACAAGCAAACTGTGTGGACAAGTGTATCCACCTTATTCCTGGGGGCTCAACTGTACAAATTATGGGTACAACTTCTTGTCAGACACAGGAAGTAAGTTAAGGTTAACCATGGTAGTGGAGCACGGACCTCAGTTTATTTGAAAGTAATTTCCATCCATCCATTATCTTTACCCGCTTCTTCCATTTTGGGTCACGGGGGTCGCAGGTGCCCATGTCCAGCAATCACAGTGCGAGGGGCGGGGTACATCCTGGACGGGTCGCAAGTCCATCACAGGGCCACATAGAGACAAACAACCATTCATTCTCTCACTCACACCTAGGGACAATTTAGAGTTACCAATCAGCCTAACATGCATGTTTTTAGTCTGTGGGAGGAAACCGGAGTACCCGGAGAAAACCCACACATGCACGGAGAGAACATGCAAACTCCACCCAGAAAGGCCCCTGGACCGGGATTTGAACAAGGGACCTGCTCGCTGAGAGGCAGCAGCTCTACCAGTTGCGCCACCGTGCTGCCCTTGAAAGTAATTTATTTTTGTTAATTTATTTAAAGCTGCAGTCTGTAGTTTTTTGAACACGCTGGAACTTAGAAAAATTTTGAACAGAGACACGTTTCTGGTCCCTCCCCCTCAGAGCCATATATGGCTCTGCTCCCCCTTGCTCTGCTGAACTTCAGCTCAGCTTCCTTAGCTCCCCCTCCACTGCATGTCCTGTCGCAGCCACTGCGATTTTCTGTGTTTATATGTTAATAAAACATTGTAAAAAATAAAATAAAAACATGGAGCGCTGGTCCAGCACACCAGAACACCATGAAATCTGCAGAGCCTCGCGCAGCCACGTTGAACCCGAGTTTAATTCGCTCGTGACAAATTCATTCATTTCCTCATTTCAGTCATGGAGTCAGCGGAGGAGGAAGCGATCACTTGACTTTTGGCAAAAAAAACAAAAGAAAAGTCCAGATCAGGGATGAAGAAGGGGAATTTAATACATTTGTGTCACATACAAAACAGTTCTGCATCGCTTTGCAATCCTTTGAACGAGAACGTGCGCGGCCGCTGGGGCTGGGACAGGCGGGGGCGTGGGTTAGGAGTGTGAGAAGTGAGAAGCTCTGTTTTTATTGGCTGGTTAACGGCGGGTCACTGTGGGTTTTTAGAAATGCTTTTAGTAACACCTGGAGAAGCAAGGGGACTATAGTTTTTTTCAAAGATTACTTGTCTAATATCAGTCTGTCAGGAGATAGTGACAGAGTGAAGAAATATTTTAAAAATATATTTTTAGAAAAACTACAGACTGCAGCTTTAACAACAATAAAGTTTACAAAAATAGCTGTGCTGAGTTCAGGTACCTGTTGTGTTCACATCTGTATGAACAACTAGACCAAACTAAATCAGTGGCTACAACAACAGAGTTTTGAACACGGACCCAAAACAAAAAGAGTGTTTCTGTGAAAAGAGGTATACTGTAGTATCTCTTACCTACAGATGAGGACCTAAGAAATATGTGGCTGAAAAAATGTGAACTGAAGATACATAATAATAATAATATAATAATAAACTTTATTTGTATAGCACCTTCCTACAATGCCTTGCATTGACCAAGGTGCTTAACAGGATAAAAAGATGAATAAACTGGAACAATAAATCAATGAAAATAGAATAAGAAACAACAGCAATAAAAGAAGGCAATGGAAATAAAAAATGCTACATACTAAAATAACACAAGTAATAAAAGTTACACACTGAAAGCTTTTTTGAACAAGTGGAAATAAAAAGGCAATGGAAATAAAAAATGCTACATATTAAAATACCAAAAGTAATAAAAGTTACACACTGGAAGCTTTTTTGAACAAGTGGAAATAAAAAGGCAATGGAAATAAAAAATGCTACATATTAAAATACCAAAAGTAATAAAAGTTACACACTGGAAGCTTATTTGAACAAGTGGAAATAAAAAGGCAATGGAAATAAAAAATGCTACATATTAAAATACCAAAAGTAATAAAAGTTACACACTGAAAGCTTTTTTGAACAAGTGGGTCTTCAGTCTGGTTTTGAACAGAGTCAGATCAGAGGTGGCACGCAGCTCAAGGGGGAGGCTGTTCCAGGCTTTTGGGCCGGCAACAGAAAATGACCGGTCTCCCCATTGTTTGTACCTTGAGCGAGGCACCTCCAGCAGGTGTTGACTGGCAGAGCGTAAATCTCTGCCGGGCTGATGGGCTTTCAAAAGTTCTGAGATGTACAGAGGAGCAAGTCCATTCAGAGCTTTGAAAACAAACAGCAGCAGCTTGAACTGTATCCTGAACTGAACCGGGAGCCAGTGTAGAGAGGACAGGACAGGAGTGATGTGTTCATATTTTCGTGTGTTGGTCAAAAAGCGCGCGGCAGAGTTCTGTACAAGCTGTAAACGGGAGATGGAGGATTGATTAATACCAACATACAAAGCATTACAATAGTCAAGTCTGGAGGTCACAAAGGCATGGATGGCCTTCTCCAGATCACCACGGCTGAGAAATGACTTGACTTTGGAGAGCAGACGGAGCTGGAAAAAGCTGGTCTTGACAACAGAACTGATCTGTTTATCAAACTTTAAGTTGGAGTCAAGCTGCACTCCAAGATTTCTGACCACCGGGTTGAAGTGGGGGAGGGGAAAACCAACATGTGAACATGAAGAGACCACACAAATGTGTGCTCATTTCACTTTGGCGACAAACGGTTGACGTAGGAAAACCTTCATCCTACTTTGTGGCTGAGCTACAATAAACCACCTGAGAAGAGACAGTGGATCCTAAGAAGGATTGAAAACAGTGTGACTAGAATATCAGGTATGATTTAAGGTGTATAAAAGTTCAAACCAAATTAAAATAACAAATACAAACAAAAAAACAACAACAAAGTGCCCCTCACACAGAATCCTGATCATAATGCAACCCATCACAAACTCCACAAATCATCTCCATATTGAGATATCAAATACAACAGTGTATGTATCTTAGGATAATTTTTTGTATTTAGGAACTGCAGTGCACACCTCCTTCAGTCATTTGCACTGTCTTCTGGCATGTTCAGATCTTTAATACTGTATACATAATGAAGGGATTCTCTATACTGTACACTCAAACAAGTCCTGCTTGCCCTTTAATGCATATTTAATCTTTTACAGAGGACGAACGGATAACTATGGAGGACCAAACTGACATAATAATAAATAAAAGAATAAATATATATCCGACATAAAAGAATGAATATATAAATCAAAGTAGAAATATATATCCTATAATAATAAATAAAAGAATAAATATATAAATCAAAGTAGAAATTTATATTTTAATGAGAAATAAAAGCATAAATATATATATTCTTTTTTATTTCTCCTTACACATGAGTTTCCGTCAATAAAATAGATATTTTGCTTTGCCTTTTTTTTGCTTCTCCCTTTTCTGCTCGATGTATTTCTGCTCGCTGTTTTTCCGTTTGCTGTATTTATTGCTGTATTGTTTGCTGTATTTATTGCTGTATTGTTTGCTGTATTGTTTGCTGTATTTATTGCTGTATTGTTTGCTCGCTGCATTTCTGCCTCATCGTTATGTTAATGAGGAGGGCTGCTTTCTATGTCCAGCTCTTCTACTATTGGTCAATAAACAGGAAAGAGAACGATCAGTGTGTTTTTTGTGCATGCCTGCGATGCGATCCTCTTAGGAGAGCTCCTTATTTGAGAGGAAGTACACAACTATTAGAGATGTATCGTAGGATTGCTGAGGATTTAAGGCACGTTGCTAGCTTAGCTGAAAGTAATACAGTCAGTGATGACTATTTACTGTTTCTAGTGCTAGTACAAGTAGCTAAACATGCTAGTAGATGTAGCTAAAATTAGCACAATTAGCTAAATACTGTATGCTTGTATATGTAGCTAAATATGCTAGTATAAATAGCTAAATATGTTTGTGGATGTAGCTGAATATGCTAGTATAAATAGCTAAATATGCTTGTATATGTAGCTAAATATGCTAGCATAAGTAGTTAAATATGCTATTATAAGTAGCTAAATATGCTATGATAAGTAGCTAAATATGGTAAGGTCTATTCAGGGGTTCTGGAGAGGAGGGTCCGTCGGATAGTCGAACCTCGGATTCAGGAGGAGCAGTGTGGTTTTCGTCCTGGTCGTGGAACACTGGACCAGCTCTACACCCTCAGCAGGGTCCTGGAGGGTGCGTGGGAGTTTGCCCAACCAGTTTACATGTGCTTTGTGGACTTGGAGAAGGCATTCGACCGCGTCCCTCGGGGGGTTCTGTGGGGGGTACTCCGGGAGTATGGGGTACCAGGCCCTTTGATAAGGGCTGTTAGGTCCCTGTACGACCGGTGTCAGAGCTTGGTCCGCATTGCCGGCAGTAAGTCAGGCTCGTTTCCGGTGAGAGTTGGACTCCGCCAAGGTTGCCCTTTGTCACCGATTCTGTTCATAACTTTTATGGACAGAATTTCTAGGCGCAGCCAAGGTGTTGAGAGGATCCGTTTTGGTGGCCTTAGAATCGCTTCTCTGTTTTTTGCAGATGATGTGGTCCTACTGGCTTCATCAGTTCGTGATTTACAACTTTCACTGGAGCGGTTTGCAGCCGAGTGTGATGCGGCCGGGATGAGGATCAGTTCCTCCAAATCCGAGGCCATGGTCTTGAGCCGGAAAAGGGTAGCATGCCCTCTCCGGGTCGGGGAGGAGGTCCTGCCCCAAGTGGAGGAGTTTAAGTATCTCGGGATCTTGTTCACGAATGAGGGAAAACTGGAGCGTGAGATCGATAGGCGGATAGGTGCAGCGTCCGCAGTGAAGCGGGCGCTGTACCGGTCTGTCGTGGTGAAGAGAGAGCTGAGTCAAAAGGCAAAGCTCTCAATTTACCGATCGATCTACGTTCCCACCCTCATCTATGGTCATGAGCTTTGGGTTATGACCGAAAGAACAAGATCTCGGATACAAGCGGCTGAAATGAGTTTTCTCCGCAGGGTGGCTGGACTCTCCCTTAGAGATAGGGTGAGAAGCTCAGTCATCCGGGAGGGACTCGGAGTAGAGCCGCTGCTTCTCCACATCGAGAGGAGCCAGTTGAGGTGGCTCGGGCATCTGGTTAGGATGCCTCCTGGACGCCTCCCTGGTGAGGTGTTCCGGGCATGTCCCACCGGGAGGAGACCCAGAGGAAGACCCAGGACGCGCTGGAGGGACTATGTTTCTCGGCTGGCCTGGGAACGCCTTGGGATTCCCCCGGAGGAGCTGCTCCAAGTGGCTGGGGAGAGGGAAGTCTGGGCCTCCCTACTTAGGCTGCTACCCCCGCGACCCGACCCGGATAAGCGGAAGAAGATGGATGGATAGATGGAAGTAGCTAAATATGCTATGATAAGTAGCTAAATATGCTAGTATAAGTAGTTAAATATGCTAGTATAAGTAGCTAAATATGCTAGTATAAGTAGCTAAATATGCTAAGATAAGTAGCTAAATATGCTAGTAGATGTAGTTAAATACACTAGTATAAGTAGCTAAATATGCTAGTAGATGTAATCTGCAGCCAGTTCTTCAGGTCATCCTCCATCCCTCGTCTGCAATAGTCAGTGGTGTAGTGGCAGAGAATCGGACTTGTTATCCGAAGGACCCAGGTTCGAACCCTGGCCACGGCACACCATTTTGGGATGTCTATGAGTGCACATCTATATTCCCAGCTCCCCGAGCGCGACTACGCTGCTCACTGCACCACCTGGTGGTGGTTGGGTTAAATGCAGAAGACCAATTTCGTCTGTCAAGTATGGGAACATACACAGATGACAAATGTGACAAATTATTATTATTATTGTTATTATTACGGTATATTGTCCTGTTTGAGCTCTGACAGGTGGTGTTACACATTCAAATTAAATTTACAATGCTTGGAGAAACTACATTAGCTCGTACACTGTTCGCACATGAACAAATGCCGGTCCTGGTATGTGCCGAAAGTCGTGCCCACAATTCACGCAAGGCACCATGGGGGCTAGGAATAAGGTGGATAAGTGTGTATATGCTCATCATACCTGCAGTCTGTGTCCTCTATATCAGCATCTGCATCGCTGTCTCCCTGAGGGTCTGATAATACACACTCCTCCTGCAACAGGCAGAAACATAAAAACACATCATTTATAAAATATGAAGCTTTACAGTATTTTTGCACAACACAAACCCAATGAATCATCACCATTAGTAAACCAAAAACAGCAGCTGGTGCTGGCATTTGTCTGACTGACTGTGTTCATGTGTTACTTTGTATCATGTCACTGTCGTTAATATGCATGAATCAACTAATGCCTCTATCCATAGCATGACCAATAAGCTCAGCGCATATATAAATAGTGTCCTATTTATATCGGAGAGGTATTGATTCTCTCAACTTACCGGTACTGAAATTCATGAGTGAAAAGTTCAATTATTCCTGCAAATCAGAAGTTATAAAAGGAATCTGATTAACAACGAGAGACATTTAAAATACGTTTGAGAACACAAATACGGGGTTAGTGAGTTCATAATACTGTAGTGGGTTATTTGCCATCAATACCAGTCTCAGGTCAAAACTCTCACTTTGGGAACTGTTGTATGGTACAGTAGATTAGAATAAAATAAACAAAAAATACATATAGTATTATGACTAAAATAAAAAGTTATCAAACTTGATAAACTCAAATTTAGGATTATCATATGTATATATACATATATACATATAATTTTCACTCATTAAATGCCATGTTGTAGAGACTTTTGTTATCTAGCCCATTAGAACTGCACTGCCTTGTTTTAAAATACCTTCTGTATATTGACAGTTTGATGTCATCAATTGTGTGTAAAAATGAGGTCATTTGTTCTGCAAAGGTAAGAACAGAGAGAATCTGTTTTTACAATAGCTTATAAGGAATGGGAAGAATAATCGATTCATGGATGCAACATTGCGACTCCATCCGTCGAGCAGATGTGTACCGATCCAGATTTTTAAATTAAAGATACATCTGTCTAATATATCTTTACAGTATATTAATACAACTCATCCACCCATCAATTTTCTTTACCCATTTCTACTTTGCAAGTTGCAAAGGAGCTGGTGCCCATTTCCAGCAGTCACTGTGCAAGAGGTAAGGTACACCCTGAGCAGGTCTTCAAGAGTATCATAGGAGGTTGGTTTCTGCAGGCATTCGTTTTAAAAGAAAAAGCTATAAAAAAAAAAAGAATAGTGTGGTTACATTGTGTATGAATATGGATCTGATATATTAACTTCTTTTTCACATTACAAGCTCTGCAGAGAGTGGTGAAGGCTGCACAGAAGTCTGTTGGAGTCAGTCTCCCACTATCACAGACCAGACGCAGATGTACCATATAGGCGAACAAGGCGGTTGCCTGGGGCCCCCAATCAGCAGTACTCTGGGAGGCTTCTGCAGATTTCACGAGACCGTAGCAAGATGAGATTTGTCGCCTGTAAAACGCAGCAAGGCTTGCGCATCTGGTTTGACTAATTTACTGGAGTCGAGATAAGAAAATCTTCACAAAGGTAAACGTCGTTTCATCACGGTACGGATGTCCAGCCGAAACCAAACAGAGGATGGTCCACTCTGGTTAACATCTCAAGATAAGATTCAACCATTTCCTTTCTCCTTCCTCCTCCTTCCTCCTATTTCTTATTTTTCATAAGCTATTAATCTGTCAAGTAATGTGCCAACAGTTTAAGTTTCTAACTGTCTGTTTGTTTTAATTTGAATTCTTGTCAACGTAGTTATTAAATCAGAGCTAATATCGATACAAATGTTTAATGTAATTTTTGTGATAGTTTCAATAAAAGGTCTATTTTTCTGATAGACCAACATAAGTTGAAGCCTCTCGTGAAGTTACATTTCTGGCTAATCACATCACAGATTTATTGATTTATTCAGAAAAAGTTGAGACCCCGTGAATTGGTGGCAGTTTGTGCAGATAAAGTCTGCTCAGACATGCGCATCTACAATAATGGTGGCCCAGTAAGTGTTTAAATACCTTACCCCACACATTATTTCCTTACAAAGCCAACACGAAGATACGAAAGCGGAGCGGAAAAACGTAAAAAGACTTTAAAGGATAGTTGTACCTTATTAAAGTAGAGAAAAAAATGGTTGTTTTTATTGTCTAGTTCCCAGTATTAGAGTATGAAAATTAAAATATTTTACCTTCAAGGCAGGGCCTAATGGTACATTTAGGCTGACTTGGGGGAGGGCCCCTTTACAAAGGTTTGCCTGGGGCCCCAAAATGTCTAAGTCCGCCACTGTCACAGACATCTTCACCTCCAGATGTAGGAAAAAGGCCACCTGCATCATGAAGGACCCCACTCACCCAGCACACACACTCTTTGCCCCACTCCCCTCAGGCAGAAGTTTGAGGAACGTTATAATAATAATAATGAATTTAATTTGTAACGCACTTTTCATTAACAAAAATCTCAAAGTGCTACAACGTGCAACTAAAATCAATGATCAAATAAAAACAAGTGATAAAATCAAATAAAGTCAATGATAGAACAACAAAAAGCAATTAAAAATCAATTAAAAGCAATGATAATTTAAATGTTAAATGTAGAACTACTAGACTGAGGAACAGCTCCTACTCTGAGGCTGTTAGACTCATGAATATCTAACCAGAATAATCACTGTAATGACACTTTAATTGGCGATATGTGACTTTATCTGTGGTGCTGATTTCTAACCAATAAGCTGCTTTATTCATACCCTTCTGATCTCAACAGACTCATGTTCAGGGTGATGTTTAATATACTGTATTATATTACATTATTATTGTTTAGTGTATATCTTAGATCCTTGTATACAGTTTGTTTTTTATATACATTATATTTTTGCTATTTTGGGGTGTAACTGGATCCCTGTGTACACAATTCCGTTCCACCTCATGTATTGCGTGTGATGTGAATGACAATAAAGTCACCTTGAACTGTAACGATAAACAATAAATCAATTAATCACATGATGAATGAAAATTATCGAACTCATTTTCATTTATCGGCTTTATCGTTTCTTCATGTCTGGATGCTGGATGACAAAAGGCTCAACTCCGGTGCTCTTCACTGACCTTTCCCTTGCTCTTTTTCTCTTTAAAATCTGTTTTAACCATCCAAACTTGCATTATTGGATCATTAAAAGCAGCTAAGCTACGAGTTAGGCTAACAGGCCGACCTCGGGGAAAAAACTTCTGTCTTGTCGAAGCTCCAAAATTCACAGTTGAAACCCATTCCGTTAGTGTTAAAAGTTGTTTTTCTCTGCACAAAGCAGCTGAGAAATTACTTACAGATTTTTTTATTAAAAGCTTTGTGTGAAAAATGCTATGCTAAAGAGCCCAAACCACACCGAGCATCCGACATTTTGAGAACCGAAAAACAGGAGAGACAGCCCATGTCATGTCAAGGGGCCTCCCTCTCAGTTTTCATAAAGAGTCACACTGCTCGCTCCCTCACTATCCATCCTTCAGTTCAAACAGTCTTATACTGCCATCCAGTGGTCAAAAATGTAATCCACGCAAAATAAATTAACCAACATCTCTTCTTAAAATTGACAATTACTAAATCATTGTTGTCAAATTTCAAACAATATTATCGTTTATCGCTATAATTTCTGAGACAATTAATTGCCCAGCAAAATTTGTTATCGTGACAGGCCTACCTGGAACTTTGAACACCTGCTGTCCAGGGTTAGAACTGCAGCAGCATCAGTAGAAACAGCAACAAACACTAAACCCTGATCAGGCAGATTAGCTCTTATGTTAGAAAGAAAAAGTTACCTTACGTTTTGTTACTTATACAGTATTGTAGAAAAGGCATTTGCTGGTAAGTTACTAAAAGGGTGGTAAACACATCAGCTGCTAGCAGTATGCTTACTTTCCATGAGGTTACCATTTTTTGTGTATTGTTGGTTTGAGAAAAAAGGTTAATGAAGGGCACCCGTTTGTGATCCATCTTTTTTAAATTATGGGGTAAATGATTAGTCTCAATAAATGACATCATTTATTTGCTTTGTTTTATTGTATTACACTGAATCTCACTGTGCTGACTATAAAACTCATTGAATTTCATATCAAGATCAAGGGTTGAACCTTATTGTCCCGTAATGAATCGGATCATTGGCAGTAAATCCAGATTCGTATGAAAAACTGACCAGTGATGCACCCCCCCACCCCCCAGTTTATAAATTATGCCAATAAATTTGTTTAGTAAAGCTGGCTCTGATTAATGTTGCAAGTATGCTGAATTTGAAACAGATTTACAAAATATGTCCATCATCATGAAGACCTGTTTTTAATGCTTCTAACTGCACATATGCGACTAAAGACCAGTTGTTCTGACTAATCAGTGTCCTGTACTGACTGATTTTGGCAGGTTTCAAATGTGTTGACAGAAAAAAAAAGACAATGGCTAAAAAGGAGTGTGGCATAGACAAAGCTACACCATCGGTTTTATCTGAACTGAAAACAAGAGTCCCACATATGCCACATTATATGCCCATCAACAAACTATTATACAACTATCTATAGCCATGGCCCCAACAAGAAAATAACTTGTGCACATTTTGACCTTGATTTGTGACCTTGACCTTTGAGCTCGGAAGATGAAATTATTACACAGCACTCCATCTAGTGATGATGAAAATGTATATGAAATTTCGTTAAATTATCTTGAACAAATCAAAGTTATGGCTCAGTTTGCAGATGTATGGATGTAGACTATACCATAATACGTGTCTTTCGATAGATGTAGAAAAAAATTATGAAAAGTAAGGAAATAAGCAAAAGAGGCTTATTCAATTTTTCCACCTGGCTTAAGCAGTAGCTTTGTCTACTGAATTTTAAAAAATAATTGTTGCCGACAAACTTAAAATTGGAGTTTTACCAACAAGAATGATAAGAGCAGCGGTGACTGATACCAACATCATAACTGTTTCAAACAAAACAAGATCTGAAACTTACCCATTAAAAATAGGTCTTTACCAGTATTTGGCATCACAATTTGCTGAAATTCAGATGTCAGAACAATGACATCTAGTTTAATAATAATAATAATGAATTCAATTTATAACGCACTTTTCATTAGTGAAAATCTCAAAGTGCTACACACATTGAATGCTACACACATTCATACACCGGTAGCGGCAGACTACCATGCAAGGTGCTTTCCAGTCCTACCGGGAGCAACTCGGGGTTAAGTGTCTTGCCCAAGGACACAACG
This sequence comes from Garcialebias charrua, assembly GCA_038048925.1. Taxonomy (NCBI): domain Eukaryota; kingdom Metazoa; phylum Chordata; class Actinopteri; order Cyprinodontiformes; family Rivulidae; genus Garcialebias; species Garcialebias charrua. The sequence goes on along the minus strand of JBBPBX010023747.1, from coordinate 23,998 downwards.
ACACATGGTGTGGGGAACCGGGATTCGAACCGCCAACCTTCCGATCGGGGGACGACTGCCATTACCACTACGCCACGGCCGCCCGCTCACCTTAAGGAGCTAATATTTTTAGGGGTGCACTGCAGTGCCACTTTGTTGGACCCATTTTGCAACCATTCATTTATGTGATTACCAGACCAGTAGCCTGGTTAAAACCAGACCCTTGTCCTTCACTTCGCTTTGTACTAGGGTCTGGCATTTCTCCCATAGACAACGATTTCTCCGGTCGATTTTTGACCGGACCAATCAGAGAACAGAAGGCGGAGTTTTGAACGACGTCGACTGACGTCGTCAGTTAAAATGGCTGCCGCCACGAAGGAATTTTCAAGAAAACAAGGTAAAAAACTATTATTTCTTTGCTGAGAAAAAATACATTTCTTAGCTGACGTTATATCAGAAGTGTTCCTGAGCTTAACAGTTCCTAAATCAATTCACGAAATGGTCAAATCTGCTGGATTTAAATAGTTTCGGTTTGACATTTTCCAAACAGCCTCGGGTGCGCTACGAAAATAAATGATAAAAAAATCGAATTTTATCTCAAATGTTTCATCTAGGCCAACAGTCAGTAAATTAGAGCCATATAATTACACACTGGTAGCAGAAAAAATATCCACCGAGTGGTTTCTGAGCTATTTATCTGAATAGCCTGGACCTCGCCAGGCTAAACTAACAAAACTCCGCCTTCTGTTCTCTGATTGGTCCGGTCAAAAATCGACCGGAGAAATCGTTGTCTATGGGAGAAGTCCCAGACCCTAGTACAAAGCGAAGTGAAGGACAAGGGTCTGGTTTTAACCAGGCTACCAGACCAGAGGTATGTGACTTTATAAACTGGTTTGAACCCTGAAATGTTACATAAATTTGGTAGAGGAATGACATGAAAGGACCACTTCAGATACAATAGAGTTTTATACCATCTTTGGTCTCAAGACTAATTGTTTATTTAAACCGCCTAACCCCTCCCCTATGGTTTTTATTATTACTGTATTATCAATCCTTTATTTTACCAGGAGAAACACTCTTGAGATTAAACATTATCATTTACAAGAGTGATCTAGCCAAACTAACTTTAACAATAATAACTTTTAACATTGTTAAAAATAATAAGTATTTTTTTTAAAGTAACATTTTAATAAAATAAACATGTTAAACAACACAAGCAGATGACATGGCCCCCCAAACCATCACTGACTGTGGAAACTTGACACTGGACCTCAAGCAACATGGATTCTGTGCCTCTCCACTCTTCCTCCAGACTCTGGGACCTTTGATAATTTTTACTTTTATCAGAGAACAATACTTTAGACATACAGTATCTGCTGGTGTTTGTCCACCATGTTTTCTGAGGTCCAAGGTCAACGCAGCCATCTACCAGGAAGTTTTAGAGACTTCATGCTTCCTGCTGCTGACCAACTTTATGGAGATGCAGATTTCATTTTCCAACAGGACTTGGCACCTGCACACAGTGCCAAAGTTACCAGTACCTGGTTTAAGGACCATGGTATCACTGTTCTTATTGGCCAGCAAACTCACCTGACCATAACTCCATAGAAAATCTATGGAGTATTGTGAAGAGGAAGATGCGATACACCAGACCCAACAAATCAGAAGAGGTAGAAACCTTGTATATCAGAGCAACCTGGTCTCATAACACCTGAGCAGTGCCACAGTCTGATCAACTCCATGCCACGCCGCATTGCTGCAGTAATCCAGACAAAAGGAGCAACATCTAAGTAATGAGTGCTGTACATGCTCATACTTTTCATGTTCATACTTTTCATGTTCATACTTTTCAGTTGGACAACATTTATAAAAATCCTTTTTTATTAAATGGTCTTAAGTATTATTCTAATTTTCAGAGCTACAGTACTGAATTTGGGGTTTTCATTAGTTGTCAAGTTATAATCATCAACATTAAAATGTTGATGATTATAACTAGGGATGGGGCCAATCCGATCCAGTATCAGTATTGGCATCCGATACCAGCATTATTTACGTATCTGATTTTCCGACCCAACCTGCCGATATTTCCAATACTTGATGTATGTCAGAGAGCACGTATATTGCACCATACTCTGTGACTTCTGTTTTGTGTGAGTTAAACCCAAAGAAGACACTCTGAGCCTCACAACAGGTAATAACCAAACTCTAATAGCATACAAGAGGCAGGTCTATATCACAGACGTCCTTCTGACTCATGGTGCAGCCCGGAACACTAAAATACTGCTAAGCATTATGGGAAATCAACACAGTCCACTCCCTATTTTTTAGTTTTGTTTTTGATTGTTGCACTATGAGTTGTAATTCTTGTTGGCTTTGATCAATGGATACAGATTTAAACTATAATTGAACACTAATATACTGCTAAGCATTATGGGAAATCAACACAAACCACTCCCCGGTTTTTAGTTTCGTTTTGATTGTGGCACTATGAGTTGTAAATCTTGTTGGTTTTGATCAACAGATACAGATTTAAACTACCGTATTTTCCGGTGTATAGGTCACACCTTTTTATGTTTTTTTCAAGGCCTGCGACCTATACACCAGTGCAACCTATATGGCTTGTTATCACTTTCGGCGAAACAAATTTTAAAATCCAGCTCATTTCACAATTACGTTAATTTATTAAGGAAAAGTTCAGCTCAGACATATATTTGCTATAATTTTTATCAAACAAATAATTGTTTTTAAGTGTTAATCTTCTTAAAAGCCTTGCTGTGCGCTCCTGTGGCAGACATTTGCAGCAGAGCTAAACGTAGGTGCGACCTATACACCGGTGCGACCTATCTAGGGATTTTTCCAATCTATTGGTGATAATTGGACAATGCGACCTATACACAGGTGCGACTTATACACCAGAAAATACTGTATGCATTGAATTTACATTTATAAATTCAATGCATAGTTTAAATCTGTATCTGTTGATCAAAACCAACAAGAATTACAACTCATAGTGCCACAATCAAAAACAAAACAAAAAAACGGGGAGTGGTTTGTGTTGATTTCCCATAATGCTTAGCGGTATATTAGTGTTCAATTATAGTTTAAATCTGTATCCGTTGATCAAAGCCAACAAGAATTACAACTCATAGTGCAACAATCAAAAACAAAACTAAAAAATAGGGAGTGGACTGTGTTGATTTCCCATAATGCTTAGCAGTATTTTAGTGTTCCGGGCTGCACCATGAGTCAGAAGGACGTCTGTGATATAGACCTGCCTCTTGTATGCTATTAGAGTTTGGGTAATACTCATTGTGAGGCTCAGAGTGTCTTATTTGGGTTTAACTAACACAATGTTAAGACAGAATTCACAGAGTATAGTGTAATACACGAGCTCTTCATTCAAGAAATTCACTATTACAGCCTCCTATATCTGAACGGTATTGGATCGGAAAGAATCGGTCGATACCCAGATTTAAGTATCGGATCGGAAGTAAGAAATGTGGATCGGTGCATCCCTAATCATAACATTAAAACATGTATGTACAGTCATCCAGAAGATGGACATAGTGCACAAAGCTGCTGTTATAAGTGCAGCCTTTTTTATCCTTTTTCAGAATAATATTCTTAGATGGGAAAAGGGGGAGAGCCCTCAGGGTAGATAGTGGTACAAAAATAAAAATAGATATATATTTTTTACAAAAATAGATCTTTCACATCTTGTTTATCAGGACATGATTTGAGACATAAAAAAACTCTATGCCAGCAAGCACATTTAAAAACATGATTTCATATGCATTTGATGTCAAGGTGTTGAGATTTGTCCATGAGTCTTTTTCAGATCGGCCACAGTTCTGATGATGAAGTTTCAGCCGGCAGTTCTGATAAGCTTGTACAGAAAGTTTTCGGTTGTGGGGGGCGATAGATGAAGCTTTTATCCCTGGTTACCCATGAACCAGTAGAAATGTAGAAATGTGATAGTCTGCCCGTCTCCGAGGCCAACGAGAATCAGATTCAGATAAGCTTTGATTGTTGATTTTCTTCAGGCAGACAGTTTTTTTTTTTTCATCAGCCATCCATCCACGTCCATCTGGACGTTCTGGTTCCAAAATGGCCTGATTGTGGGAATCCATTCCATTTATCCATGTTATAAGTCCCCCTCAAGGTCGCTCCCACCGCGCTGACCTGCGATTCTCATAAATCGCCTCCATATTATGGTTTAGCTCGTAAATCAGCTGATTTTGAGTACTCAAAGCACAAACCAAGCCTTCATACTGACTCGGAAGCTTTGTCATGGCCGAAACTGCTGCCGATGTCTTCTTCAAAAGTCGATAAAACAGAGCCCCGTCAATGCCAAAAAGCAGAGTCCTGGCTATCATAAATCCAAATATATAAACGTCTTCAGTGTCCTCCTGAGACAGGACTGCGAGGCACATCATCTGCCTACTCCCCACAAGTCCATGACGTACCCCACCGCGTGCATCTCAGTTGGATGCGCAGGTTCTCCAGGACCTTGTCGTTTTGTTGAAAAAAATCTTGTCTATAGCGTTGAACGTCCAGGATACCAGATTCATAATCTTAAATTAAGTTCGAGACGTGTACCAGGCGCTTCAGACACACAGACAGCGAGGCAGGGAGAAGGAAAAAAAAAAACAGAGAGGGAAGGCAGAAGTAGCCACCTCGAGCGAGAGCCA
>JBBPBX010023747.1:5532-18716 GCA_038048925.1 Garcialebias charrua | reverse complement strand
TATAATGTACAAGATTCACTTTTTGAATGGAATTACTGAAATAAATCAACTTTTTCATGCTGTTCTAATTTTATGACCTGCACCTGTGTTGGTATTTAGTGCGGGCATATTGATGTTACGCCTGTGTCCGTAAAATGAATGAGTAACAATTGAAGACATACCGACACTTTGAAGTGATGTCCCATTTTGTATTGGAATGTTTTCACTTCTACGGTACATTGAATTAAGGACCAGGGAGGGTGGAGGTTGGGGTAACTGTAGAAACCTAGATTTGGTTTTAGTCGAGTATGTCGCATGTTCTTGAATCTTGAAACCTTTGAGAACCTTGGTCTTATAGGTCTTACAAGATCTATAGAGTCCAGTACATGCATGCAGCACTGCAAAACTTGAAAACATGAATGAGGTGAGGGAATACAGAGAAAAAGCCAATAAGGGAACAGTACCTCTGTGCCATACCCCTCAGAGTACCGGGTTAACATGACTCGGTTTTTTCCACCGTGTTCACACAGCAGCGTGTCCTGACAACAGAAAGCAAGAGGACAGCAGAGAGTCAGTGACTGGTCTTGACAACAAACACACAAACTGACAGGTCCTTTACAACATGTATGCAGGAATCAGAGGCAGCTACAGACACACAGTAAGGGCAGCAGGAAGCTAAAGGCGTGCGTTTACAGCACGACTGCAGCGGAGGAACCCTCTGAGGAGGCTGCGTGGCAGACACAAGTAGGAATGAGCGCCCAGCAGCGTAGGTGTGTGTGCTCCTGAATAAAGTGTACAGGGACCAGCCACGCAAAGACACACTCTAGCTACCTCCTCACAACTCACCCCCATCTGAGACAGACACAAAGACAGAGAGGATGAACTGCTGACTTTTAAAAGCTTCTTATCCCTTTGACTGTGTGTGCCAGCAGCATATTACCAGAGGTGATGAAAGAAGTTCTTACAGATTGTTTTCCAAAAGTTCGAATATCGTGCGTCTCTTAATGCATCAGTGATGTAACCTTTTCCTCCTACTTGGATTTTCAAGTGCTCAGAAGTGGAGGCTGATTAGACTGCCATTCCAGACACTGGCGTTATGCAGGCTTTAAAAGCCACGCAATTAAAGGGGCATTCCAGCCATTTTGAAGTGAGGTTATGAGAAAAAAAAATTATGAATAATATTACGCCTTGTAAATAGCTTTTAAAACATCTGCAGCCGAAACACAAGCATGTACTGTAATCCATTAAAATTGTTACATTTGATGAGCTTCAGGTTGTAGATGAGGTTAGAGGTGAAGCTGTGATGTGATTTTCAAAACGTTGTACCGTATTTTCCGGTGTATAGGTCGCACCTTTTTATGGGTTTTTTTTTCAAGGCCTGCGACCTATACACCAGAAAATACTGTAGTTTGGCTGTCTGCACAAAAACACAAGGGTGGTGTTGATCTTTTTATGAGCAAGACTAAAATTGGGCAGGAGGTCTCACATATTCAAGGTCATGATCAAGGTCAGCTTTCAGCTCTAGTCTTTTGGTCCCTTTACACCAGTTGTTCTCAAACTGGGGTACCCGGACCCCAGGAGGTCTGTGAGCCGGTGCTTCGGGGTCCGCAAAAAAAATAATATAGAAAAATATATATTTTATAAACACGTACTGTAGATGTTTAACAACCTGTTAAAATACACCAAAATGCAGGAAATCACATCTACTTTATCAAAGGTGGGCATATGAACGCAAGGGACCGCTAATGCGCTAATCCGCTTACAGCGGACCTAACGTTTTTGTAAGCGTAACAGCGGAGTGACTAACTTTTATAATTCATAAGCGGATTTGTGCTATTTTTATTTAAAATGCAGTACCGCTAATAACTAATTATCTATCAGTAAAAACGAATAAACTTATTTAGAGGCTCTTATGCTGGCTCCGTAGCTGCTTGTTTTGCCTTTTTCCCCTCCCTCACCGTAAAGAGCAGAGAGGAGGGAGGGTTGGAGGGGGAGCAGAGGGGAGAACAGACACGGATCTACCATGTAGGCAAATGATGCCGTTGCTTGGGGTCCCAAATCAGCAGGGCCCCGGCCCCGCCCCGCCCCGGCCAGTCACCTACATTACTAACATTGCTCATGCTTGTTAATGTACATTTAACATAAAAATAATTATAGTTACGATCATTAAAAACGCAATACAAAAACCGGTCGATTTCTGTATCCCCCTACTAAAAATGGACTATTCCATCTTGACATCTTCCGGGTCAGAGGTGAACTCGGGGGCTAATTCTGTGGCTAGCTGGTTGTGCTGGGTTTCTTGGATAAATCCGCAGAGAACCCCGCTGTTTCAAGCCAAATTAACGCGGCCGGAGGATTTTATTGTGTGTTTTGTGTCGACCACTCGACGGTGAGTCGTTAGTTTTATGTATTTTAGTTACTTTTCATTAAATCTGTTGACTGCCTATAGAATCTTGACATCTTCCGGGTCAGAGGTGAACTGGACGCTAACTCTGTGGCTAGCTGGTTGTGCTGGGTTACTTGGATAAATCCGCAGAGAACCCCGCTGTTTCAAGCCAAATTAACGCGGCCGGAGGATTTTATTGGGTGTTTTGTGTCGAACACTCGAAGGTGAGTCGTTAGTTTTATGTATTTTGGTTACTTTTATGTATAAATGCGGTGGCGAGACGCCCGTGTATTTGAGATTTAAAAGTGGTCTTAGGGATTAAAAGATCATTCTCTTTTTTGTTAATTTCGTGGCCGAATAGAATATATGTACGTAAAGTATTAAATAAATCCTTTGATTTTTGTAATTTCATCCTTTTAGGATCATTTTAGTTACTTTTCAGTTGGCAGTGTAGTGCAAATATTGCATAACGCTGCCGGCTACCAATTGTCGAATATAAATAGCGGATTAGATTAGCTTCCCCTAATTTTCATAAGACATTTGTGCTTTTGAAATTGTGGACCTAAAAAAATTAATAAGCGTTTTAGAAATTGTGGAACTAATTTTTTGATTAGCGTTGCCCACCACTGTACTTTATTTAAAAGACACCTTGCTCGCTATTTGCGTTCCAGCATTGATGGGTTTAAAAACAAACCCCGTTACTTGGTCTGACTCCTGCTGTTATGATTCTGTTCAGTTTTATGTAAAGAGTTTTCTGTAATAATTTGAAGAAGTGACAATAAATTTATCATGTTCATTATGTGAATAGGTAAAGTTTTAAAGCGATTTTTGCTCCTGTTAATTTTCTCAAAACTGTCATTTTTGGACATTGACGAAAAAAAGTTAATTATGTGTACCTTGAATGAGAAATACCCCACGTTTAAACTTGTAAAAATTGTATTAACACTATTAAAGAACAAGTCTTGAGTATTTATGTTACACAAATATTTCCATTGTATTAAAGAGACAAATTGAAGAAAATTATTTAATAAACATGAGGGTTATGAGGGGGTCCCTGAAACTTTTTCTACCCTGTAAGGGGTCCCTGAACACAAAAAGTTTGAGAAGCCCTGTGCTACACCTTTGTTTCTATTGATTTGTACATAAAAATGTCTTTATAAATTAAATAATTGATATTTTATGTTGTGAAAACAAAACATCCTCAATGCTGCCAGATGTCAGAATGACAGCAGAGCACAGCTGAAATACAGGTAGAATGGTATGAGCATCATTTGGACTACCGGTAAGTGTATTTCAAAGAATTGGAAGTGAGCATGAATATATTTAGACCACAATGCATTGCGAAATACTGACTTTGAGCAAAAAATAATCTTGAAATACAGTAGACTTTTGTACAGTTACTAAACTGTACAAAAGTCTACTGTATTTCAAGATTATTTTTTTACTCTGAAACCAGATTGTATTTTAAAAAATGTTTTACGGTTTACAGAATTTCTATGTGAGAGGCTAAAAGATAAATAAATAAATAAATAAAATAAACTTTGTGTTGTCACAAAAGCACACTTCTCACAAATCCTGACAAAGTAAAGGTTAGTTTAAACATGGCTGATACCAAAGTGAGTTACTGCTGTCTCAAAAGAATTAAAATTTCATAACAGTTCATGCAAGCACTAATGTTTAAACTTGTGCTATTCTGGTTATTTTATAAGATATATTACATTTCTTTTAGAATTGACCCAGACTGCACCAGAAGTGCTACAGCTAGCTGCTGCTGCTATTTGTACTTCAAAATAACCACAAAAATCTGTGTAAATCATGTAAAGTAAATTATAAAACTGGTTTATTAAAAAAAGTGGTTTGCATAATCGCTATAAAACTGTATGTTTTAAGTTGGCTGCAGCCCACTTTGCTTCTGGCTGTGCTAATATTAGCTTTTAGCTAGTCACGATTTAGGGTCGTCCACACAGGAAAGTTTTTTTGGAATATGCAAACATATCAGTGTAGCGTTTTACAAGGAGGGTGCCCCGCCCTGCCAACAGAACTGAGCACCCCTCCTACTGAAATGTCCATCATCATCCACCCCCCCCCCGGCGACAATTACCGGTGCGTAGAACTAAGCTAGCAGTGCACACTATAGACGCACTATAAAGCTACTGATGGAGTGCTCTGCATCCCCCTTCCCCGCCCGTCAAAAACAAACCTCAAAGAGATGAGCCTCCTGCTATAGGCACGTGACTTATGGTGCATTCACACCTAACAGCGTTTCAACGGCAGGAGCGTCCAGTTTACATGTAAAGTCAATGGGGGACGCGCTTCCAGCCGCGTCTTGGCGTTGGGCGTCACGTCACGTGCGTGTTGAGCATGCTGGAAAGCGTTTTTCCGTGCACGTGAACCCGCGTCAGCCTCCAAAGCACGCCTTGACCATGCTGAAGATTTCGCCGTTCAAACTTTCAAATGCCGTTCAACTCTCCCTGACTGGTTGATCAGGGAGAGTCGGGGGGAGAAGAGAGGGGGAGAGTCCCTATGTGACGCGGAAACGAGGGGGCTGGGGTATTGCGTAACTATGTGACGTATTGGCTCACCAGCTCACCAAGGCTCACAAGCGCTGGCTCACCAAGGCTCACCAGCGTCTCTACTTTCTCCGCAAGCTGAAAAGGGCTGGAGCTTCAACCCCCATCATGAGCACCTTCTACAGAGGTGCCATAGAAAGTGTCCTGACCAGCTGCATCACTGTGTGGTTTGGTGCATGTACTGCATCCTGCCGCAAGAGCCTCCAGCGCATTGTGAGAGCAGCTGAGAAGATAGTCGGCACCTCCTTCCCCTCACTGCAGGACTTACACAGCAAACGCCTCACTCGGAAAGCCCACCGCATGGCAGGTGATCCCACACACCCACTACACAGCCGCTTTAGACTGCTGCCATCAGGGAGGAGACTGAGGAGTCTCCAGGCTCGAACCAGCAGACTGAGAGACAGCTCTGTTCATCAGGCAGTCAGGATGCTAAACACTCTGCCTGCTCTGCCCCCCCTCCCATTTGAACTGCCTTAACACTAAAACTTTCTCACACATTACCACACAACACAAAGATTTTAACACTGGACTCTGTGTCATCAAACGGTTTATTCACTAAGCTCTCGGTCATGTGCTCATACAGTTTGCACTACTTCTCATACTTGCACTAATGTTTGTATTACATCACTGCCTATAATCATAATACTGTTTACATTCTCTGTTTACATTTATTAATACTGTTTACTTTTATTACTACTGCTTACATGTAACTACTACTGTTTACATTTACACTACTCTAATATCTACACCACTGCTGATACATATACAATGTGCTCTGAACGGTCTTATTTAGGGATGCCCAATGTGCCTTACTGCATATGCCACTTTTTGCCTCTATAACAACATCAACTACTACCTCATACATATACTGTGTACATTAACTCATACGCTGCTTTGCCACTTTGCAAATGTCAATGCTAGAAACCTTTAGTTTATTTTAGTTATACTTTTTATACTCTTTTTTTATACTAGTATGCAAAAACTCAGGACAGTATTATGTTCATTAAATGTTTAATGTTTTAGTTTTAGAGTTGGTGTAAATTTTCATACTCTTATTCCACTATGCAAAAAACTCAGGACAGTGTTAGTTTTACTATTTTATGCTTATGTCAATTATTATATGTTTCAGTGTTTCAATGTTTAGATGTTTACTGTTGCACCGAGGGACTGAGAGAAACGCAATTTCGGTCCTGTGTATGTCCTGTACAGTACATATTGCAGATCTGACAATAAAGTTGACTTTGACTTTGACTTTTGACTATTGTTTGTGGGACACAGAAAAGACCCGCAAGGTCGTGTACTATGGAAGAGGAACTCATTGTAGCTGTGTGTTCGCGACAAGTCCTTCACGACCAGTTAAGTCTGCTCCACAGAGACAGAGATAGAGATAGACAGAGCTCCTCGCCTGGCGGAGTGCAGTGAGGACTCGGTATACCGGTAAGCTCCTCCCACACACCCTGCCACAGTTTCGCGTTCAGGTATGGACACCAAGTGCATCCACTTGCGTGCGTGACGAGCTTTTTGGAAGTTGAAACGCTGTTCAGTCTGGATGTACCATTAGGGGAAACTCGTAAGTCGGGGACCCCCTGTATATGTATATATATTGTGGATGGATGGATGGATGGATGGATGGATGGATTAGATAGATAGATAGATAGATAGATAGATAGATAGATAGATAGATAGATAGATAGATAGATAGATAGATAGATAGATAGATAGATAGATAGATAGATAGATAGATAGATAGATAGATAGATAGATAGATAGATAGATAGATAGATAGATAGATAGATAGATAGATAGATAGATAGATAGATAGATAGATAGATAGATAGATAGATAGATGGATGGATGGATGGATGGATGGATGGATGGATGGATGGATGGATGGATGGATGGATGGATGGATAGATGCTCCCGGTAGGACTGGCTGGCGCCTTGCATGGCAGTCTACCGCTACCGGTGTATGAATGTGTATGAATGGGTGGATGGCTGGTACTGTGAAGCGCTTTGGGGCCCCTCATAGGGGGCTGGAAGGCGCTATAGAAGTAAGTTCCATTTACCATTTACCACAGATAAACAGCACCTTGCATATTGGTAAGTTTTTTTATGGAATGAATGACTGATGTCTGATATTTAACTTTATCTATAATATCGGTCAATGCCGATAATATCGTGCATCCCCATCTAAGAGAGAGCTTACGTGTGGAATAAACTCATTTCGACCGCTTGTATCCAGGATCTTGTTCTTTCAGTCTCTAATGACTAAAAAAATAAGCCATGTTTGCAATATTTGTGGAAACAACAAGTAAAAATATCCTTTCTAGAAAAGTAGACTTAGCCATTCAAAAAGTTAACTACGGTAAGATAAAGGAGTCAGGTAAGATGTTATTCATGACTTTATTCACAAACCCTGCTTCAAAATGAAATGAAAGTGACATCATACTTGCAGATGTTCCAGCTGCTTGTGTTTTGGTTGCAAAACGCCTTCACACCAGTCAAAACACAACCAATGTGAATAATAATATCCTAAATCCAGATGTTTTTTTGGACAGCCTCACCTCACAGTCATTGTCAGACTTGTCTCCCGAGGTAAACAGGCTGTGGGATTCCCTCCGCAGCATGACCTCTGACCTGGATCAAGCATTGACCTACAGGGACACACAAGGACATGGCTGGTGAATAGTGTTGTTTCCCTCAGAGCCACTTGTGTGTGTGTCATGGCAGTGAACCACGCAGCCTCTTGGTGTAGAAGTGATGCAGTCTTTTTACGCAGACTCGTGTACAGCGGTTATGAATCAGAACACCTATGGCAAGCCGTTTTAACATTAAATCGTGAAGTCTGACTATCCGTAATTACATTCTAGATATCTAAAATGGAGTTTTGACTAGTCACAATTACATTTTGACTAGTCAGAATGTTAATTTAAGATATCTGTATTTACATTCTGACTAGTCATAATAGCAATTCAAGATATCTTAAAATGAATTTTGACTAGTCAAAATATAATTAAAGATATCTTAAATGACGTCACCCGATTCGTCATTTAAAGTGTCAGACATCCATAATGACAATTCAAGATATCTCAAACGTAATTATGACTAGTCATAATGACGTTTTTAGATATCTTTATTAAGAAATTACGCGTAGGACCCGCGGCTGCCACTTAGCTGTTCAAACAGATGCCTGCACAATTTTGGGTGGCTGCAGTGCCGCTATATAGCTTTTCTGGACTAAATTGTCAGAAAATGTCACAAGTGTTGGCATTAGACAGTGAGGAAAATGGCTCAGTTTCATCTGTTGTTTTTGTTCAGTTCCTGGTTGTTCTTGAGGGGCAAGAAAACAACCTTATCTGTCCCAACATGCTTTACTACAGCCTGCTGGAGTCACGTCTTACCCGAGCAGATTGGCTGGGGGAGTCCAGAGGACATGACTTAATTAACTTCTTTAGATTTTCCTACCTGGATTATTGAGCATGCATCAGGAAAACATATTTATTTCTGTTTACTTAATTTCATATTTATGTTCCAGGTTGAAGGCAGTTCAGTCTTGTGCATCATCACAGCTTGTGGGTGAATTTCTGCTCTTGTGTTACATTAAACCATCATTATCTTTTAGTTGACTGACCACTGGAAAGCCTCAGCCTTGGCTGAATATTTAAGAATCATTATTGCCTCCATTAGAATTAGTTTTTAACTTAGTGTTAATAAAATTTATATTGTATGTTGGAACAGTCTCCTGTTTACTTGTAAACAAACCAAAGTGCCTTTTCTGTGCATAAATTATGTCCTTGGGTGAAAATCCTAAGGTGCCGTTTTAAGTAAGTTTATAAAATAAAAAATAACATCCAAGCTTGTCACATGTATGTAAACTGTTCTAGTGTTATGTACTTTATTATTTAAAAGTTTTGAATTATTTTTAAACATTATTCAATTAAAACACACTTGAGCAGTATACATTTTTTATTATTATTTGTGGATTGATTGAGTTGAATTGCAAGGAAAACAAATATAATTTACAACATCTAGTAAGAACAAAAAAAACTTTATAACTATTTAAGTTAACAATTTATAACTGTACACTATAAACTTATAGTGGATTATAGATATTTTTCCCAAATTATGGAATTTCATTTTAAAGAAATTGGCACGTTTTTGTATTTTTCACGAGTAACAACTATTTACAGTATTAAATTAATTTACAGTGATTCACACAGCTTGAGACTGAATATTAGAAATACAAAGGAACAAAAAGGTGATTTGTACATTTTATGATACTGCATTGATATAAACACATTGAAAGTAAAACATGTCCAGTTTAGACTTCATCTGATCAACCAATCATCAATCAATTCATCACGCCACACCTGTTCAACAGTTATTGTTTAGTATAACCCCTGACCATCTGAGCTGCCAGTGCTGTGGCAGCATACTCCTCCTCTGTAAGCAACACAGAAACAGCTGGCAGTAAGCCTTGGTTGTCGAAGCTGTACCCCTGCAGAACATCTGGACTGCTCCCTGGTTCTGGCCTGTATTTCATCTGACACTTGCAGAGACTGAAGATGCAGCTGACTGAGTGTGGGCACAAAACACATGTTGGGAAGACTATGCAACGTCGAAGGAAGAGCAGGGAAGTCTGGAGCCATGTGGTGCAGAATGATGCTACACAGGACTTCTCAGTTGGGCACTGGTAAGACACCAGTCCACCCTGTGGCACAGGCCCACATCTGGATGGTACCAGCTCCAAAGTTGACAGACCATCTACGACAAGAGCGATAAGTGTTTGAGACTCCAGCCGGTGTAGTTTTCCTCCTGATGCCAGGATGTCAGGATCTGGACGTGGTCCTACAAACACACGAGTGACATACCCGGTAATCACAATAAGTTTTGACAAAAGAAACGTACGGTGCAACAGGCATAAAAACATTAACTCAGAGGTTATACCTGTGTACGCTCTGTAAAGCGTGGAGTGCAGACATCTTTTCCCCACAGTTCTGGGCTTTCGCACCACCACCACCATCTTGCTGGCAGGTTCAGGATGGATCCCCTTACAACATAAAAATATGTCAAATAAACTTTTAAATAAATATAAAGGGACAGGTGAACAATTTGGTAGGACACTGTTGGACTGATTTGTGAGAGTTAAAAAAAAAACTTTATTTATGATCTGTATTCACTGGTTAACTGGACATCATTAACCTCACGCAGACTCTTCCACTGGTACATTTTCATCTTTAAATCACTTCTTGGTCTGCTGCCTTCATACATCTCCTCCTACATGTCTCTGCGTGAGTGCAGCTACAGCGTGCGCTCTCAGGACATGATTACCTGCAGTGTTCCCTCAGTGAGAAATAAACTTGGCAAAAGGGCCTTCTCCTACTCTGCTCCTGCTTCCTGGAATATCTTACAAAAACATCTGAAGCTCTCGACCTTGACTTCTCTAAATGGCTTTTAAAATCTGTTGGAATCCTGGCAAAAACCAATGCAGATTTGTTCCTGTTACTGATTACTGCTACTGATTTTCTACATCCATTTTATAATGTTTTTGTTACTTTAATATTTTGTTTTTAATTTTGTAAAAAAAAATCTGTATTTCTCTTTTATGTTTGTCTATTGTTGATTGTTTAAGGAAATGTCTACTGTTACTGTTGTCATCACTCTTTAGTTTGTAGCAGGTCGCTCTTGTAAATGAGTCCTCGAGGCTCAATGAGATTAACCTGATGAAATAAAGGTTGAATGAATGATATAACAGAAAAGAATGTGTTCCACTCTTATTTTATTTATTTACCTTTGTTCTTGGTCTGTGTCATCTTTGTACAGGCCCACATCTGGATGGTACCAGCTCCAAAGTTGACAGACCATCTAGGACAGGAGCGATAAATGTTTGAGACTCGAGCCGGTGTAGTTTTTCTCCCGATGCCAGGATGTCGGGATCTGGACGTGGTCCTACAAACACACGAGTGACATAATCACAATAAGTTTTGACAAAAGAAACAGGCATACAAACATTAACTCAGGTTATGTTCGCTCTGTAAAGCGTGAAGTGCAGACATCTTTTCCCCACAGTTCTGGGCTTTTGCACCACCCCCTCGCTGCAGGTTCAGGATGGATCCCCTTACAACATAAAAATATGTCAAATAAACGTAAATGAGCAATTTGGTAGGACACTGTGGGACAGATTTGTGAGAGTTAAGATTTTTACGTAACTTGCAAATACTACTACCGGTAACTGATAGTGGTTGAGCCTGCATTTTTGATACCACCATTTATGATATAACAGAAAATAATGTGTTCCACTCTTATTTTATTTATTTACCGGTACCTTTGTTCTTGGTCTGTGTCATCTTTGTAAATCTCGAGTTCAGGCCAGTGCAGGAGGAACATTTGGCAGCTTAAAAAAAAAAAAAAAGAAGTTGTTACAATTCCTTTATCAGCTGCAAACCTACAGAAATAATCTAAGAAATCAGCTTTTTCTTTTTCAACACCCAGTGAGATCTAAAACAGATCAGAACTGTTTTGAGCACACATATATATATATTAATACTTGTTATAACATTAAGTAATAGACTGTATATATTGATTCACTTAACACATTATTTATACAGTATACACAGCATGTTACACACACACACACAGAGTGATGGAAAGTAACAAAACCTGCAAAGTGCAGCTTTGTTCTCTTTTAGTGATATTTCTTTATTTCTGTTAAGAAGAAAGCATTTGAACATTACATGGACACAAACATATTTTTGGCACTAATGGAACCTCATAAAAAATACAATATACATTTTTATACCATATCTGTCTCAAATATTCCAAATAATTTATCACATTAAATTGGGCTTTTTTACACTGTTTGTATGTTGCAGCAGGAGCTAACGGTTAGCTCGCTAAGCTAGCTTCGTTTTTTCTTACCTTGAAAGCTGTGTGTCTGCTACTTCCTGTTGTAGTGAAAAAGACGTCGGTTTTAAAAAGTCTTCTTGTTGTAAAAAGTCTTCTTGTTGCAAACAATAAATCATCCGTGTTTTTAATTCATGTCGAGCACGAGCTGCTTGGTACAAACCGTGTTAAAAACACAGCAGGCGTTGTGTTGGACAGACCTGACATGGGTCCTCCTGACAAGATTTAGCGGACCTATTTCCGCCTGCGTAAAACTGTGTCATTGTGACTAGTCAAAATTATAATTCAAGATATCTCGTACGTCATTCTGACTAGTCATAATGTGAATTCTAGATATCTTAAATAGAAACGCCGTCTACATGATAAAATATTTAAGATATCTTGAATTCATTTAAAGATATCTTAAAAGGAATTTTGACTAGTCATAAGTACAGTTCTAGATATCTGAAATTGATTTATGACTAGTCATAATAGCTATTTAAGATATCTTGAATTACATTTTGACTAGTCATAAATACATTTTGACTAGTCATAAATACATTTAAGATATCTTAAATGATGATGTAATTTAAGATATCTGTAATTGTAATTATGACTAGTCAAAACTAAATTTGAGATATCTTGAAAGCAAATTATGACTAGTCAAAATTAACTTAGAGATATCTAGAATTGTATTTACGACTAGTCAAAATTCATTTCAAGATATCTTAAATTGAAGCCTCCATTCAACTCAATGGAAAATCTGACGTCATTTTGACTAGTCAGAATGTAATTAGAGATATCTCAAATACGAATTTTGACTAGTCAAAATGTAATTCAAGATATCTTGAATAGCTATTATGACTAGTCATAATTCAATTTCAGATATCTGGAATTGAAGTGCCGTGAATCCGATTTAATGTTAAAAGGGCTTGCCATAGAACATCTGTGTCCGCACTCATTACGTAACGGGCATCAATCAGTGTCAAGGCAGCCGGGGAACTTTTCGCGTACGCGTCTGGATGAATGCTTATCTCAGCAACGAAATCCCCGATAACGCGCAGCTGAGAGCTACAGAAAAAAGACACACACACACACACACACAAAAAAAGATCAGAGTAACACATCTCACCTTTAAAAGCATCCCAGGACGTGGACAAAAGCCACGAAGAAGAGTGCAGTTTGGTTCCTACACGATGAGCAGCGGCGGGATGCGGCGGCGCGCGTCATTGTGGCGCGGGGAAGCCGTGAAGAGCTCGCGCTGCTCGCGTGCGTTTGACATTGTGGCAAATCCTCCGAGTGACGTCAGCTCCCGGGTGACGACAGACAGCTACAGTCAGACCGCGGGGGCGCGCGCTCTGTCACTC